>JANCMC010000005.1:313744-326581 GCA_024363005.1 Charaxes varanes
TAAATATGAAATAAAAGTATTATTTCACGTTTTTGACTTTTATTTATTACCCACAGCTCATATTATTTCTTAATTCACCTCAAACCAGACAAATGCAGACCCCATACCCTTACGACAAACAAGTTCCTAACTATACCTACCCAGCCGTTCCGTATGTCCAACCACAAGTGGCGACACTCCCCCCGTCGGCACCATATCACGCCATGCTGGTTAATCAGTGGATAAGAAACGCCGCTTTATACCACCATTCGTTGAGATACCCGTCGATGGCTCAAAGGATGCCTGGAAGAAATCCTCCGACATTAAGAGCACCAGGAGCCCCTGGGACAAGACCTAAGAAGCAATTCATTTGCAAATACTGCAATCGGCAATTCACCAAATCCTACAATCTACTCATCCACGAGAGGACGCACACGGACGAGAGACCTTATTCCTGCGACATATGCGGAAAGGCTTTCAGGAGACAAGATCACCTTAGAGATCATAGGTATGTATTAATCATAGTTTATAAACATTTTTCTACATAAACATTCATTGGAAATTGTTTTTAACGAAAATGCAGATAAAGAATTCATTGAAACAGATAAGCGTCGGACATAAATCGTTGACCAACGTTGCTAATCAATTACTATCACGAGAACTTCAGATTTAATTTAATGTTTCCTTTCTAATACCAACAACGTGATTTAAGGCTTGTTTCACCGAGGCTTTGTTGGCGATAACAGAAAAAAAAAATTAAAAGTGTAAAACCTTTTTGTGAGGTCGCCAGGCGGCCGCACGCGCTCTTCCTAAAACCGGTTTAGGTTCTTTACGATCACCATATCTGTCTTGCTTCGCCGTCGAACAAATTACACGTTATATTTCTTAGCTTTTACGAGACATTTTTTAGTGATATCTTTGTATATTAAGCAACTAATACCTTTAGCGCAAAATCGTCGCCTGAATTTACATTACAACAATAAAGTCACGCCACGGTTTCTCGCCTTGTATCAATTTACTGGCCTCATAGTGAAAGTTTGACACTATCTAATCCTGTTTTCTCCTCTTTACAGATATATCCACTCAAAAGAAAAGCCCTTCAAGTGTACAGAATGCGGGAAAGGTTTTTGTCAATCGAGAACATTAGCTGTACACAAAATCTTGCATATGGAAGAATCTCCCCATAAGTGTCCGGTCTGTAACAAGAGTTTCAATCAAAGATCGAATCTGAAGACACATTTATTGACCCACAGTGAAGCGAACAAACATCACCTGGAACATTTGGAGGGCTGCCAAGAAGTTTCATCTACAAGCCAAGTTCCTGAAAGCCCCTTGCTCGATCTTTCTCACAAACCGTCTCTCCCAACTGTCCAGGTCTTCCAACATAAGCTGCCAGAATCCCCCGTCGAAGCCCCGAAAAGAACTTTAGGTTTTTCGATAGAAGATATAATGAAACGTTAATGAATTTAAGTATAGTTTAAAACTAGTTTGTTTTGTAGGGCGTTTAAAGAGTCGTGCGTTACATAATTAACTCTTTATACAACCTGGTTTTAGTAGTTTGTTTCAATACTTTTTGACTTGATTATATTTTTGAAACGCATCGCTTTGCAATTAGCAAAAAAGACAAGTTAAAATTTCGTATAACTTTGTATAATTTTACGTTATAAGATACAAAAGATTTCGCAAAGACTTCCAGCTTATAGATTATTACCGTATTGGAATGGAATCTGTATAAAACTTTTGTATATATTAATTTAACCAAAGATTCATTATGCAGTTAAGATTATCCAATTTATTTCTTATTTAATATTACTATCATTACATACAACGGTTCCTGTATAAATTAAATTGGACACTTTTTTTAAGTTTTATAACAACTAGGTAACAGACTTATACCGTATAAGTATACGGTAAATCGTACTTATACTGTATACGTAATTATACGGTATAAGTAACGAATTACGATCAGTAATCACTTGATCTTCTTTCAAAGCTAAAGACTGAAATTGTTTTATTATTGTTACGTTTTTAGAGATTTATTTATTGTGATAGTTTCTCAAGTAGATTAGGTTTAGCGGCTAACTAAAGTTACCAAAAAGTATTACCTTTTGTATAATAAAATTAGTCCATTCCCAAAATTATGGCTATGATATCTCAAATAATGTTCAAAATCTTACGTACGTACCTTGTCTAATTAGGAATAATTATAGTAGATTATTGTGTATAATTTTTAATGTAAATATGTAATTTTCGTCTTTGTAAATATGATTTTATTTAAGTTGAGATATAGTTCTAAAACAGGAGGCTATTGGTGAATAAAATATACCTATAACGAAGATAATTCGTTTACACATAATAATGCATTTTTATTACCTTTTCTCTTCTACAGTGAAAAACTTCTAGAAACGAAGTTATTTCCAAATCTTACTTCTTTTCTAGAAGTTCTATTTTTTCTTAGATAGGTATACGATTTTTTATTAATATTGGTTGTCCCAAGTATAAAGAAAGAATCGCATAATTAAAAGTTGATAAACTTTTAATTATGCGATTCTTTCTATTTTTTTTTTCTTTATTAAACACTAAGGTGTTTAATAAAGAATACTATTTTTCTTATTATTTATTATACACCTTACTATTTTTATAGAAGATATTTGACAAGATATAAAAATTTAGTCACCTATTTAAAGGGTTAAAAATGAAATTATCATTTAAATGACTCTTTTGCTGACAGTATCGCTGAAAATAGCTTTAAAAAGTGATATTAAAAAGTCATATATAGGGTACCTACTTGTTTTGCAAAGAGGGAATCTCAAGATCGAACAAAATGTAGATGCACTATCAACGCCCTATGCCCCATCTAGGGGATACAGGAATGAAGAGAGAGACTTGTTTTACAATTATCATTTTTCTCTTATTCTGTAGTCCTTAAAAGACAGAATATGCATGTAGCAAGATATCTTTGTAAATGGGCATAAAAACGCTAAATACTTAAGGTCAATTTACAATTATTATTAGATTACGGTCCACGCGTGTATGGTGTATTTATTTATTGAAGGTACACTTGGTTTTAAGTCTTCATTGTTCGTGCTATATGCCAACTTATTAAAGTAATTTTGGGTGGAAAGGTAACTTAATGAAATAAATGAATCATAATGATATTGATTTTAAACATGACATTTGAAGAAAGCGATTCGACTTTCAAAACGTAATTCATTGATAGCGAGAAAGTAGTTCTATACTGCTGGGCAAAGGCCTTCCTTTGTCTCTGCCCCTCTCCCCTATCCCTACCCAATCTCATCCATCCAGCTTCTTCCACTCTCCTTACATCGTCCGACCATCGGGCCATGGGATGAACAGGGTTTCTCCAACCCAATCTAGGCCACCACTCAGTTAGGTTCGTAGACCACCTGCCATCACCACACCTAACCAGAATAATTAGAAAGGATTTTTATGAAAAAGTCTGACACCATAGAGAAGTATGCTGTCCATTCTATTCATGATTATAAGTTATGGAGACTGCTTGTATATATGTCGTAGTCACAATCCTCAGCAATGAGGGAACTAGGAATAAGTAGAAAAATTATGATAATGTGACAACATTTTGTAGCAATCGTTTCTAATCATTATCTAGACTTTTTAATTGTATTTACACCTTTTTTTTTGGGGAAAGCCTAAGTCTCGAAAGTTATAAGCCCATAATTTTTTATAAATATAGCAATACTGTATTTTGAGCATAGATTCTAAGAATTCTATATTCTATGACTTCTATGAATGCAAATATTTGTAGTAATAGAAAAATAAATATAAAAATCATCAATTTATATAAGCAATGACATAAATTTAAAACATTATTTTATAATAGTGATAATATTATTAGTGATAATTGCATAAATAAAGTTTAAAACAAAGTATAACTTCTGCTTTATAGAAAGGGTTCTAAGCGCCCATTTAATTATCAAATTATTTCCCTTTTTTTCAGATACTATGGCAATTTTTCGATAATTTCACAATTTCCTTAAAAAGCTCAGCAAGCCCCCAAATTTTCTCACTAAAAGCCCTGTTTATATTTAAAAAGTAAACTTAGATTATATTGTTATGGAACTTGAAATGTTATATACACAAGTACTTTGTTTTTTGTTTATGTTTATGTTTTATTTGTTATTACTAGAACATATAAACTACAAGCATATTCATGTTCCCCTTGTGATCTTATGTAAACATAAAGTTGTTTTCAATTTATATTTAACTTTAATAAACATATCATATTTTTACATAGAGAAACAAAATAAAAACATTTGCAGAGTCATACTAAAAGTCTTAAACTATAAATAATTTTGCCTGAATATAATATGTATTGTGATGATTATATAAAGTTTCTTATTAATACACACACACTTGCACGAAAATTGTTTAAACATCTGGAGTCGGGCAAGGGAAATTGTTACAGAACAATATATACAAGTATACTTTGAACTAAGAAATTCAAAATTAGAATTAATTCTTGTTTATTTTATTGACATAACAGATAAGACAATTGAGTTTGATAAGTGATAAGACTAGTCATGAAGGAATTTTTGTTACGAGGGGTACCTATCCGCTGAAGGAAAATTTTCATTAACCTGAATGTTGTACCAAGATCAGTAGTCTCAAATAAATAATAATTTTTGTTTAAAGATTATTAGCAATAATTTTAGTTATGTCTTACATTTCCTTCGTTTTCTTACTTAGCTTAAATTAATAGCTTGTGTTAGAAATGGGTGCCACAATGCCTCAGTGGCGTCGTGGTTTGAACTGGGTACTTTGGGGATATCCGTCTAGCCTTCTACCGTTGACT
Source organism: Charaxes varanes (assembly GCA_024363005.1). Taxonomy (NCBI): domain Eukaryota; kingdom Metazoa; phylum Arthropoda; class Insecta; order Lepidoptera; family Nymphalidae; genus Charaxes; species Charaxes varanes. The sequence goes on from JANCMC010000005.1 coordinate 318,558, forward strand.
TGTTATGAATCTATATATCTATCTCTCTATATATATCAATTTATCTTATTGCTGCAGGTGGTAGTGACCCTGTCGGGCTGCCCTCGTGACTCCCCGCTGTCGCCGGTGTCGGCCGCGTCGTGTTCCAGTTAGGAGCGGGGGGGGGTCGCGACCCCCCACACGCACTCCCACTCGCGCCCCTCCTCCAAGAGCACGCGGAGGTAAACCCCTCGCGAACACCTTTTATATCGTCACCAAACCTTAGATGTTAGTTCTTATTCTTATCTTCAAACGACAATATGTACATAAGATTAATATTTTGTAATGCTCTGCATGGCAGTTTGAGCAAATCCTTCGGGCCACTCGCATGCTGATTCCTTGGCATGCCAAAATTGACAAGCTGATACAATCAAATCTGTATTATGATTGTGAATTTGTTGACAGTTATGGTGTCTATACATTATGATACAATTTCTCATTCAAAAATGTAGAATATCCCAAAAATATTTAATAGATAACATGTCTGCAGTTTAACTTGTATATAATGTAACTGTTAAAGTGACATGGAACCAAAAAGTTTGAAATCATCTATTAGTTTATTTGAGTTGTTAATATTGCTAATATCAGAATAAATAATGCTGATGGCTATTTGCAAAAATAAGTATAGTAAAATTTAAGACAACTGACAGAAGGGTCATGTGTGTTTGAAATGGAAACACTTAAAATAACACAAACAATATATTTATAGTAATGACTTCATAATAACTTTTACATTGATCTAACAAGTTATACTTTTGTTATTAAGGCACAGTAAAGCTGGCGAATTCAGCATTGTCGAGTGGTCAATATTTAGTGTTTTGCATACAAGTTTTCTTGTATGCATCTATTTACATACTTGCTGGAACCAAAAATATGTAAAATTAATAATATAGGAATTGAAATTTATTTTCTAGTTAAATTAATATATATCTCAGTACTGTAGCAAAGTGCCATGCAAAGATGTAACCTATTGGTATTGTTAGTGTCCGACCGAAATCTCGTTTTGTTTATAACTGCTATGTTGTTGTATTAAGCCATATTTATTACCAAAAATTATGACTAAGAATCATTAGATGACACTTTAGTTTCATGAATTTATATCTTTAATGTTTTATATAAATTAATTAATGTATTCATAAAATTATATTATACAATACAATTTAAGTATGAGCTGCACCATAGACAATTTACATTGGAATTTCCCAATCTTTTCTATCCCCATTTCAAGGGACACACTGCATGTCGACTTGTCAACATTTGTCTAGCACAGTGCTTCCCAAATTACGAGTTTTCTTTGAATTTTTTTTATCATTTATAAAAGGAGACAACCAAAAGCTGCCCTAGAAAGGAAACAATTTGGCAAACGCTGGTCTACCGTAGAGTTTTTGTCATTTTCCCCAAATATGTATATTAAAACATCCCTTGATGTCCTCGCGCCCTGTGTTGGGAAGTTCTGGTGTACACAGATTAATAAAAGTGAAGTTTTATCAGATTAAAAAATTTCAAAATTTTTATAAAAGTATATATATATTTTCTGTCGGACACTAGATGTTATGTATGTTCAGTGTAAATTAACTGAACCAGTTTAATTTGTACATAGGAATATATGTGAAACAATTTTAAAGGTATACATATTACTAATTGTTGTTTTGTTCCGACTACCCGTCGGTTTGTAAATAGATCACGCGTGGTACGTTGACGTGCGCTTCGTAGGTTCGCTCGTTGAAGGGTCGGTGTGGCATCTACTTTTACCATTTTCTAATCGTAAATTACGTTAAGGGTAAAAATATTTCGGGCGTATTCGTTTCTATTGCACGACTATTTTTCACTAACGACACTCGTTTAAATTTTTTCAAAGTTCACCAGAGTTCACTATATTTTTATCACACGACACGACGTTAGACGTTTTAAATGGATTCGACACTCATTTTGTACGACACCAAGTTTGTACGTAAATCGCACTGGTTAAAAATCAGTCCACGTAAGTCGTAAGACCCGAAAGTAGGACGCATAGTTAAGTACTCTACGTCTACGATAGCTCCCTTCTTTCTCCATGTTAGGTTAGAATTTATTAAAGAGATTAGTATGTGAAATATGTCCATAGCTTTAAACGTGTCACACCCGTTGTATCAACGGGTCCTTAACGGGATGACAATGAGCTAACAAAATGTAAACCTAGTTAGAGGGTAGTATATCATTACAATTTAAGGTCATGTAAGTGCCTCGGATCTATGGGGTGGTTTGTATGATTTGCGGATCGTCTCGCTTCCAATGTGGCCTACGTCTGCTTGCTCACTTCTCCGGTGTTCAGTTCTTGTTGCGATGTTTGCTTTTTTTAACGGACTATGTACACGCAAGGATCTTCTAGTATACAGTAGGGGTTGCCACATGTTTTTGCAACTTTAAAAGTACATTTTTATTTTTGGCCGGCAAAAGTAACGTACGTTGAAGGAAAGAAATAGTTTGTGTTTTTTATACGAGCGATGTTTATTTTACAAAGTAAAAATTAATTACAATTTTGTTTTACTAAGTGAAAAGTGAAGTTTTGTTATATGAACCGTTTTTCGTCTTCGCCAGCTATAAGTCATATAAATTAACATAAAACTGCTAAGAGGTGGTATTTGTGCTAGACTAGTAGATAATTGCATCGAGCGCAAAGTGAGTCATTAATGCACGAGTGTTATGCTGGTACCCTAGCGTAATCTACTTTTCTTTTAACTACTTCGCTGTCTATTTCCATTTTTAATACTTGTTTTACAATGGTATAAAATACGCTCCATTCGTTTTCTTTTTGTTTCGAATTTATTCAGACGATTTTTATTTTCTGCCAGAATCTTTGATCCCAATGCATGCGTTTTGTATTAAACTTAATGGGAGACATTTAACCTCTGTGGTAAATTAATTTGAAATTAAATACAGTGCAGTAATGAAACTTTATACAACATTACTGCACTATCTTTGGCTTCCTTTCTGATCGGTTATGTAGTGATTAATGATAACATGAATGCGTATTTGGAAGAAAAGCTTATTTTAGTTTGCTTATTACTTTTTACGTAATGAACTTACAGTTTTGCGGCATAGTATAGGTACAATAACTCAATAATTGAGTACTTGTGGCGACCTCGGTATACAACTGCGGTTACGAAACTCAATTTCCTAACTATATTGCATATATGTATAGATGTATGTCTTCCTATGTAAGTACACCAGAGATTGGAATTAGTGTTGTATCGGAGTAATGTAACGTGGAATGTGTGAACGAACGGCTTAGTACCGACACCGGCGTCACCTCATCCGGCCACATCTGTGTAACTTAGATAATGGCCCGTTCGCCACCCGTTCCCCACCAGTCCGCCTCACATCCACCACCCGTCCACCATCCGTATAATATTTTCAATAGATGGCGACCGTACTGGACACCTTAAGGCTCTAATTCTTGTCTAGCCGTTACAGGATTTTTTTCCGTGTACTAATTTGATAAAATTAAATAAGTCTAAAAAATACAATAATTATTGTAGTAACGAAACGACCAAGCCACATAATACTATGAATAAAGAGATTATAAAATTAGGACTTGTGAAAGTGATGGCGTGTAGAGCTGAAGCTTGGCTATATATGAAATCTAATGACTTTTTGACAGTACCAGCGATATGGTTTTTTCTTGGCATTATTTTGCATGAAAATATTTTTGGTGGGATATTTTATTTTAATATTACTTGGCTTGACTTTCGGAAAACATTAAAAGAAAAATGTTGCCAAATTGAAAAGTTCATTAAGCAGCCGACATTTTATCGCACCAAAATCGTATCGTATCAAAATGGTTTAAAATAAAGTATACGAATATAATCTAAGGGATTTTTGGCATATTAAATCCTTTTTAGTGAAAACTTTACTCGACCTTATTCGAAATCACTACGTCAATATAAAAAAAGAAAATAAAACGGGCAAATGTCAACAAAGATGGCATAAAACAATGTTAAAATTTATATTGTGCTTATTAATATTTTTTACTAGTATATTTCTATTTCTAATATTGGTCAATATCAACATTATACCCTTAGAGAAGTTAACTTCGCAAAATGTTAGTCTCAGATTCGGTTATAAATGGCAACAGTGACATTCTAGTCAAAGTGGTCAGCCCAGAAGGGCAGATGTTCACCACTTACCTCTCAGAAGACACTCTTATTGAGGAAGTTAAGAATCGGGCGGTGGAATACTTCTATCCTACGGGAGAATCTAGATCGGCTCGTTTCAAGATTGTGAGAGTCTGTGACACAACGACGCTGCATGATTTCTTGACACTCGGCCAAGAACAGATCATGATGCATGAGGAATTGCTGTTGGTTGAGAGGCGTTTACCAGAAGCTGGGGCTTTATGGGATTTGGGAGCGGTGAGAGCGCCTCAACATGCAGCCATAGTAGCTGCCACAGCCTCTTTACCTGTTCCAGAGATAGGAACGCGTCAACCAAATCTGCAGTCCCTTCTGTCGACCAACGAGCTGTCTTACGAATTGAAAAAAATATTGATATCTCTTATAGAAGCTGGAGCACGTCTCGCAGCTGCTGGGAGAAACTATGAACTGACTCTATCTCAGTTATCAGCTGCATTAGACGAGAAGCAAACTCAGCATATTGTGGCTCAGGTTATAACGCCAGAAGAGTTGGCTGTAAGGTTTAATACTAACACGGAGGTTGCTAAAGAGCCTACCTCCACTGGGGATGAACTGTACAAACGAGCGGAGTGCTTGGAAAGTTTTTTGGACAAATTTCGAGCGTGGAGGATGAAGATTGTGCAGCCCCCGAATCCTGAAGCGCTGGCAACGCTGCGGAGTTTGGGATATTCTTATGAGGATGCGGATGAAGCGCTTCGTTGTACAGGGTGCAATGTCCCGGCAGCGGCTTCATGGTTGATGGGTGAGCGAGGGTCCAGTGTGTTTGAATTGGTCAACGGTCTTCCGGAAGGCGTTATCCTACAATCCTTGTTGAAACAGCCTCAAATTCAACGCGGTCTTCTCAATACTAGAATGTTAATAGCTTTCATAGCGATGGTGGGGCAGACTGGGAGCGCGTCGCTATGGCTGAATTCTCCTCACGGCAGTCCGTTGCTGTCTCAAATTTCGAGGACGTACCATTCGGAGAAGTACTGCCTAGCTGTGAATCAGTTTTCTGAAAACCAACAGAGCAGTTCAACGCCGTCGACGTCGAAACAGAGGAATTGAAAATTAACTTAGGGATGGTCTATTAATCGCGTGGTGTTTTTATTTATTCCAACTCCTCCTTTTTTATATGACTAAGAGCGATTGGGTAGACTGTTCATCTTGTGGACTACTGAGGTCCAGAAGAGGCAGTGCTCTTCTGGAGCAGCGCAATGACACTGTCATTTCAACAATATAGGAATACAATACTATATGTTTAGACTTTCTACCGATGTGTAGGAATGCCGAAATTCTTGGGGCAGGTGTTGACTATGATAATACCTTACGGTCGCTTAAAACTATATTTTTTACAGTTTATTAAGATGAATTAGTATTCAATAAATCATATAAAGTAACGTATTTTCTTTTATTTAACCCACTTCAGGCAATAACTTTACGATAAATAATTACTGAGCAGATGAGAATGTTTGCAGGGCCGGCGCTACCATATGGCGAACGAAGAGGCTGAGCCAGGCGCCGGATCCCAGGGGGCGCCTCAGTTATTGACGACTCTTAACATGCGATTATTTTGAATAAATCTAATATTAAAAAATATAAACTGGCCAAGTAAGGGCCATAATTGGATTTCGCTCTATCGTAAAATTTACCTCGGGCGGGCACTCAATTTTTAATACACGATATTTAGATCACTAAGGAATACTGAAATACTTCTAACGGCCAAATTGTTACCCAAAGTAATGTGTAAAAAGAGACGGGTGCTCTGTAAAGTTGGTTTACGGACGATAATTTTACGTGATAACGTCGAACGCTAAACCGAATGTGCAGCTCGGCTCAGGCGGAACGTGATACTTTTTCGTGCGTGCAGCTAGCGTTCATCGATTATTTATAAGTCGATATCACGTCAAAACAAAAAGTACATTTTATTAAGATATACATAATTAAATAGATTAGATATAGAAAGAAAAAGAAAGTTATAATTTTCTAGAAAGGTACCACATCTATTTTGGAGCGGTGGAGACGTGATTTTCAACAATGGCTTTGGATGTTACGCGCAATGTGGTCGAGAGGTGCCAATTATGGCTGAGAACTACCACTTTTCCCACTCCATGCCAGGTACTTGACTACATTGTACCATTAGTTAATACACTATAACGTACTGAAGCAGAGTTAACTCCACATAAGTGTCAAAATAGTCTTGAAAATCCAAACTGCATGCCTTATAATATTTTCTAAACATTACAAGCTATGCAGGCCGCCATTGGCGTTAAGCGCCATCTCTTAGAAGAAGTTCAATACGTAATGGTACGGTTATATTCCGCTAGGTGGTATGTCCAGCTGAATCTTTACTTTTTCTTTAATTATAAATAAACGATACCGAATCACACAATCATTTTCAATAGGAAACAGCGCGCCGTGATTCTGAAGCTAATAAAAATAACATCAACGTGATGAGTTGACCGGTTCAAACGTGATCGTGCCAGATCCACACACGCGGACATACAAGGAAATATTTTTTATATTATATGTTCAGTAGTTTTCAAAATAAGATTATACTTTTGTGTTAATTTACATTTTTTATCGTCCCCTTGCTATTCTAGATAAACATTCTTTATTATAATATGGCGTTAAGTAACTGCTGATGCCGAAAGACATTTCTTTGCCCCTTTTTTAAAGCCCTCACTATTTTGGTTTTATTTAGGTGAAATCTGTACTAATTAATTATTTAACAGGGCTGCTGTCGATGAGTTTGACCAGAAACAAAGAAATGTGTGGAATATTCAATATTACTTTTAAACCCTTGCCGCAATTTGATTTAAAAAACGTCGTATTTGGTAGGGTGAGTAATTGGAATTTGAAATACATATGATGCGGAGGTCGTAGCTCAATGGCCGGCATTTGATTCGATTGCTAGGTTAACCAGTTCTTACCAATGCCGGTTGATGGATGAATGAACATTTTTAACTCAGATTTTTTAATATCCGACCTCCTCCGTGTTTCGGTGGATCCCGGTTTATGTCACTGAGTGATGTTATTCGTTATTATTATTTTAAAATAGCGGACCTGGCAGATGTCATCTTGCTCGAATTTAGGCTCATCTCTGACTAGCCAGTTAAGTTCCTTCAAGTCTTTTCCTATAAATCTTAATACGAAAGGAATGAAATAGTTTTAGTAGGGCACGTCAGTCAAAATATCTCGTACCAACGTGAGTTATTTGAAGTCGGACTTTTGAAGTTACTTAACAAATACCTTTATCGCATATCAGATACGGAACCCTTCTATATAAGCGTGTCTTCACACGCTCTAGGCCCCTTTATTCAATAAGACTGTCGAACATGGCTCGATCTTCAAACTTTACTTTCAGATAGTCAGACCGTGTTCCACCTTCGACGCCATCAAGACCCTCGGCGCACCTTTGAGTACGCACCCTGTCATCGAGATATGTGCCACGAAGCGAAGAGTTCATCACGAATGGGTGAAGGGTGCACCAAACACGAGACTGCGGTCCGCTACTCCGATACATGTGTCAAAATATTTGTAAATTAAAATAAATAATTGTATGAAAATGTGTATTTTTTACTAGCGGACCCGACATACGTTGCCTTGTTCTCTATTAGCCACTTCACCAACGTCATCTATTTGAAATATTCGGAACATAGAACAAGTATTCTACATAAAAATGTGACATCTCTGTATGTCAAAAATGTCCGCCGAATTACGGAAATAATAAGGCGCCACATCAGCATCATGGTCAATTTTAAAGGCTATAATTTGCGAAGCAAAGAAACAACTTTTATAAGCAGAACGAGATTTATAATTGTTATAGCAACATTGTATGAATGTGTAATGTTT
>JANCMC010000005.1:1188883-1203835 GCA_024363005.1 Charaxes varanes
AATTATTATATTCATTTATTTTGTTGTGATTCAGGCATCCTGATCACGAACCATTCGGAGCTGCAGTACTACCTGTCGTTACTCAACCAGCAGCTGCCCATCGAGTCCTCTCGTACTCTGTTGACGATGGCGAGCGCGCGCTTGTTGAGATTAGTCTCGGCGGGTGCGTCGTCGGGCCGCACCCTTGTGGGGGGCGAAGCGCCCTCTGCCGCGTTGGGGTCGGCGTCGGAGCGCGAGCGGCGCCCTGCGTCGATTAGTCGCCAGTTGAGCAGCGGGTCATAGACGAACGCTTCGAGCACGGCCATCACGCTGTCCTTGTGCCGGTGCAGCACCTCCATCACGGACTCGCACGTTCGACGGTACGTGCCCTCGATACCGGTCACCTGGACGGACCAAATTTTACATATTTCTTTTTTCTACGATTGTTTTTCAGTTAAGGATATTATTATAGACTATATGTTAGTGTCTCTAAGTATAATAAAAAGATTAAATAATGTTCTATAACGTCTACTTCAGGTGATAGGGAAGACAAAATTAATGCGAAGGTAAGATTATGCCAACAATATCTGGAACTACTGCAATCTATAAGCTCTATTGTAACTTACATCAAACCTTCTAGAAATAACTACGTATTGGCTAACCAAAGACAAATATCAACAAACCTCCATAGCGTTGATCAGCATACGAGTCAACCGGAAGGGGATCTTTTCTGGGAACTTATCCCTCGTCACGGCCACCTCAAAGCAGTCACCGAAATCGATGTGCAAGAACTTGCCGGTGACGCGGTCTAGCATAATATTGGAGGGGTGTCGGTCACCGAGACCCAAGATGTACCCCACCATGCTCATGACGGCCAAAGATCGAGTGTAGTTGGTGCGACGCTCGAACCAAACCTCCGAAGATGGACTCTTGAGCCATAACAGTTTAGCGAGGTCGTCCCCGGCCGTGTGTTCCAAGGCATGCTCAAATACTTCCACCTAAAATAAAACTTTAGTAGAATCCTTGGCAACACTTCATATGTTTATTTTTGACTATTAGTAGAGTATAGTTTATTAAAACAACAGGACTCTATTCTGCTTTGAACGGAGTTTTATACTTTACTTCTATAAAATTCGAACCTCTATCCATAATATATTATACAACAGGAAATAACGCTTCCTATGGCAACTATCTTAGTAGGATATTAAATTAAAAATAAATACCTTTTGCATCAACATCAGCTTCTCCAAGTCAGACGCCATCCTTTGCATAATCCGATGTTCGATATTGAGCAAAATCTTTCTTTTCTCTCTATAGTCCCTAATAAGGGTGTGCAACGTATCACAGTGTGGCACCCATCCGATCAGCCCAGAATTAGTAGAAAGCGGTATCACCGCGTATCTCTGAATAGCCAAATCTCTCCGGAAAGTATCCGGATCCGCTTGAAGAAGGGTGTTCACGAGTCCAAATAATTGCATCACCCGCTCGTCCTGGCGTAGATCTTCGTGTCCTTTTAGGAGGAACATGTAATCTTTGCCGTTGGAGCCGCGAATGCAAAGACGACGCGGTCGTTGTTTTGAGGTGATAACCTGTAACAATAAAAGATAGATGGTATTTTGCGTTTGTAAACAAAAAAATTGTGAATTGCTTATCTATGAATCTGTTTTCACCAGATTCTGACACAGCAATTAAACGTGGCCTTGACACTGCAAATTAATACGATTAGCATGTCTAGGGTTTCAGAAAAGCGCAAGATGATGAAGATACTACTCTTTTTATAGTTTTTCAAGTAATGTAGGTACCCCAATAGCAATAACCTAATTTAAGGTAAGCTAGGATTTCAGACTTGAGTGACAATACCTCTACTGTTAAATACGTAAAAATATACACCAATACTACGCTTTATGAACACATATTGTGGATGTCTAGGAAAACACTGAATATTAGGAATATCACCTGTAAGCTGCTTTGTATATGTGCGATACGTATGAGGTCCTGATCTGGAATGTAGGAGCCGGGGACGGCCAGCTCCAGGTCCCGGCAGCTCAGCAAGCGCGGACTCACGAACTGCAGCTCCAGGGACGTAAGTTGGGGCAGTTGGCGGCTGATGCGCCGGAACACGTGATAGTATAGGTCCCATGCCTGATTAAGGTCTCGGACTAGACCTGATTCCTGAAAGAATAAACTCAACATTTCACTATTGCCCATAAAATAATGTAGGTAATGTTTTAAGAATTGAATCAATCAACATTTCATTCGAAACATTTGCTTTATTTCATCTTTTACCTTAAATCGATTGCACCATTCTTGAGCCTCATTTAAATCTCTCCCGTAAGCCTGGCTGAAAGATGATTCTTTAGACGTCTGTGGACCTCTCTCTAACATTGCGTGTAATGGTTCTAAAGTTTTAAACATAGCTTTCACGTCGTGTTCGCTGAAATATAATCTAGAAGCTTCTTCTAGTGCTTCATGCCATTGTTCGTGCCATAATATGGCGACTCTAATGAGCTCCTCGGATATCATAGCTGCTTGGTTAACTAAATTACTTGAATGAGTACACATAGATTTTAAAATTTGATTGGCGGCATTCTTGCGATCGACAAATGAGGATTTAGAAGCAACCGTCAAAGGGTACACTAATGCCTGTGGGTGTGATTTACCAATATCGATTAATAATGAATGAATAAGTTTTCCGACTAAGGCTCTGGGTGTATCGATCCTCGCTATGAGTTGCGGTATAACTTGAAGCCATACATTAATTTCAATAGTTCGGATTCCTTCTACAAGAGCTTCATGAACGGCAGGGTGATGGCCATAATCAAACCATAGAGTAAGTAATCGCAGTGTATCTTGTAAGGAACTACCCTGAGACAAATTGATCGATTTAAAGAACCCTTCAACAGCTGGCACTGTGTGAGTTTGTATGTACTCAGTGGTAGATTTGATCTCCTCCGTATTAGACATATCGACTTCCTGATGTTTATAGAATAGAACAGTTTCGAAATTCATGTAAGCCCAAGCGTGCCAAGCTTTGTACCAATCCGATGACAAATTAGTTGCAGCGGAATAATTTCGCAATATTTTGGGGATAGACAATTCGTTAATGCCTAAAAGAGATTCGCACCAAGATCCCAATTTTAAATGGCAACGGGCTAGCAACCTGCAATGTTCTGCGTCCCCTGTTTCTACGGTATTAACATAACGCTGGAGTTGGTCATATGCTAGTTGCTTATCTCCCGCGACCCACAAATGTTTCGCGTAGGCGAGCGTTAGTCGAGGCTCATGGGCCGGTAGAGGCATGTCTCTATTCTTACTCGGATCTATTCCGAGAAGCATAACCAAAGTTCTATGTGCTTGGCGCGGAGCACCACTTTTTCTACAAAGAGACGCAAATTTTAACCATGTTGCCATATCTTCTTGAGGAGTTAACACTAAACTTCTAACTTGAAGAATTCTGCGCCAGTCTTCGACTAATCGTTGTCCACCTTGAAGTCTAGTCCACCAAGCCTGTTTTATGCAGTCTCTTCGTTCTGGAACTAACTTGTAAGTGATTACTTCCTCTAATTCGGCCAATAATTGCGCATTCACTAAAGCTCCGTAGGCTCTTTGGTAGCTTTCACCAGCGACTGCAGTTAACTCTGAATCTAACAAAGACCGTGCTTGATCGATATACAATTTGGAGATATCGTAGTCTTCATCGTGAATGTTTAGAACAGCCCTATAAAAGGCGCCGTCTTGGGTATTATCTGGTAAGAAATTGACGTAATTATTCATAGAATCCCATTCGTCCAAGCCCCATGCTGCGGCAGCTGCCAATCTGGCAGCCTTGAATTTTTCATCGTCGCACATTCTTGGCCAACGCTTGGATACAGTGTTGTATAATTTAACCCATTCACCTAATGCTTCGTAACAGCGCATTTCACCTAGACAGGCTTCCATATTATCAGTATCGCCAACTAATTTTTCACCATAAAGATTTAAAGCTTTTTCCCAATTATGTAATTTTTCATACCACCGAATTTGGACTTTTAAGTCACCGTCTTCACGCTGAGCCATTACTCGTTCAAGCAAACCTTCAGCTGCCTCTTTTTGTTGCAATTTGTTATTAATATGAATTAATGCTTCAACAACTTGAGATGTTGCTCCACTTCGAAACTCTTCCTCCTGGAAGAAAAAAATATCTTTAAGCGTTAAGCGACTTCGTGAAAGTGATATAGAAATACAGTCGTGAACAAACCTTATAATGAAGCGCTTTAGCATATGCTCTACAATGCATTGCTCTTTCGCCAAGGAGGTGAGTAGAAATTGGCAGTGCACCACCTTCACAGTGTTCCATGAATTCAGCGAGATTTAACACCGTATGAGCTAGTTCAGGAGCATCGGGAGCGGTTAAAGCTTGCTCTAACGCATTGGAGAGTTCTGTACGCGAATTGCTATCCAGTTCTGTCCAACACGATACGAATGCCGCGTTAAACAGATCTCGCAGTAATTGGGAATAATTGTGTGCAAGTGTTCGACATGCCCTGAAAAACATTTGAAAAGGGTATCGATAAAAAGTTAAATTCCAATCTACCTGATTCTACGACGTTATTCAAACCTCAACGCTGGACTAGGTGATTCAGTAATTAATCCTATACTAAAAGGACGTAACCATTCCAACCAATCATCCTTTGACACTCGGCTGCTTACAGTCCATGCTACTTTTAGACTATGAGGGTTGACGAAGAGTTTACGACTTGAGTGTAAAGTATCGCATGCTACAATACGCATCTGAAAAATAAAATTTTCATATTTTAAGTTTAGTAAAATACATATATTACGTAAATAAATTAAAACAACTTTATTACAGCAATACTAACCTCTTGGTTATTATTTCTCGGTCTACGCCTTGTACTTAATAAGAACTCATCTAAAGATAATGTCGCACTTGACTGTAACTTCGAAAGCATAAGTTCGTAATTCTGGTGCTGAATTCGGTGTTTTACTATTACTTTCTGAACTAAAGGTATAAAATCATTATATTTTCGGCCAAGTTGAATTATTAAAGCACACAGTGTATCCATAGCAGTAGGGCGTAGCGCAGGGCATGTATCTAAACTCCTTACAAGCGGGTGAATTATTCTAGATACTAATTCACTGTAATTCAATGAATCCGACAGATAGTCGACCGTTTCCATTGCTACTTTAGCTACAGGAATAGGACAATCGGATGCATCAAACAATTTAACTATCGAGGGTATAACTAAGTGCATGTAGTCATCCAAATTGTCTTCGAACTTCTGCAGTGCATACAACAATTTTTCAGTAACAAATCTCTCTTTACTTGTATCGTGAGCAAGAACACGTAGTATTTGAGGCATCAGTTGGGGCAAGTATACTTTAAATTCCGAACCAAGTGCCCAAGCAATATGCTCCACTAATAGTATTAGTGTTGGTTGTAAAGGACTATTTGCAGTCCAAAATTCTTTTATCAAGTCAAATATTTTATCCAAATAATTCCGAATATGATGTTTTACGATTGCAATAAGTCTTGCCAGTTGAGTGAAGAGGAATTCTCTAAAATTATTATTGTTATCAGTCGCTCTTGCTACATAAAGTAGACTTGGAGTTACACGTGAGATATACGGCACGCATTTTATACCAAGAGATTGGAATATTGCAGTCACAGCTTCTACAACATTCTTATGATGTTGTTGTAGGGTCGGATCTCGCAAAATACGCATCAGTGTCGATATGACAATGGCTGGATAATATTCATCGAGTACAGGAGATGACATATTTACTAACATCTCACTAGTTGTCATATCAAAATTGTTTTCTTCAGCTTTACTATCGGCGACCGGTACTAAACTAGAATCAGGTTGGCCATCAATCAAACCTCTAGTGACTTTGTGTTTGTAGGGATCTAAGGCACCTAGTTATCCTAAAACACGTATTGTCTCTCGCCTATCTTTGGGTTGCTGTTCTGTCTTCAAAAAATTAAGTAAAACATCCATTAAGTTAGGATATTCTGTGTAAGGTGTAACAACGTAACCAGTTGCACTTATGAGCTGTCCAAAGGCCCACAGAGCAACGCTTCTTTTTTCTGTTGCTGTTGCATCAGATAACAGCTCTAGAAGTATTGTTAATAATTCTGGTAAACATTTCTTAAGGCCAGTGTTATCACCATGAACATCAGCTAAGTCTCCTACTGCTTTTAAAACACTAATAACCACTCCTGGGTTTAAATCAGGCTCTTTCAGTTTTGGAACAAGGACATTTAAAATGGTCTCCATATATGGTTTGACAAGTTTTGGCGCATGCAAAATAAGATTGTCTAACATTCTAGCTGCTTGCTCTTTATTTCTACTCATTCCAGAATGTTCAAGCTCTGTTAGAAATTGTATTAAAGTTTTACGAAGACCAGGCATTACGTAAGCAGGATTAACAGTACTTAGACGGCCAATAGTACAAATAGCAAGCTCGCGGATTTCCAAATGTTCATCATTCATTGCAATAAAAAGAAAACTTAAGTTTTCAATTTGCGCCAAGTGGGTATCGAATTTTTTTGTTAGCGATTCCAATACCCAGTACCGTACTTCATAATCTGGGTCTGTAACTGAAACAACTAACATTTTACTCACAACTTCAGCAGTTAGCATAGTAAGGGTTCTAGAAGGAGTTTTCATAGTTCTCACTGTTGCATCAGCTAACAATTTTGCTGCAGTCTTCACAGCTTCAACTCTAATTTCCTGTTGATCACTTTGCAAGAAATGGTCTGCGCAACGTCTAACAAATGTAAGTAAGCTGTGCTGACCTACAAATTGAAATGTTCCAAGGGTTCTTAATGCCAAAACTACGCTAGCAGTATCTTGTGGCTCAATGACTAGACTCATATTACTCTGTTGTTCCAGACTTCGTGGAACACCAGGATGCAAGAAAGGCTTATTTCTTAACACTTGAGACAGCATGTTCAAAAGTCCTTCAGATATTTCATCCTTGAGTGATGGTAAATTTTGGCACAGCTCTTTCAGACATATTGTTAGCGAAGGACTTAAGCCAGTAACAAACATTGCATCCAGTAACTCTTTTATATCAGTTACAACAAGATCTTTGACTGCACTACTGAGTAAAGTAATGCAGGCAAATATGGATGGATCAATCCACATTCTCTTTTTTGTTTGGGTATCTCTCACAGGTAAAGCTTGTTTGATTACATCCATTATTCTTGGAATGTAGTTTTTTATATCACCCTCAATTGCTGCTGCCATTAAGCCTAATGTGGTAAAAGCCATGTTTTTATCTTTCTCTCTACTTTTAATTGAATTAAGAAGATAATGCATAGTAGAGTTCAGATATTTCCTTAGAAATAACTCTTTATTAAAAGCTGCTAGTCTTGGAATAATAATTAGTAGAGTCTGTGGTACACCTTGAATTTTAAGCAAACGCTGCGCCATAACATCTGAAATAACTTTTAACATTGAATTCTATAAGTTTAGGATAGATAACTCAAACAAAAAAAAAGTTTAGGTAATATCCTACATATCCTAAAAGATCTAATCAACTTTCATAGAAGAATTAAGATTAACATATATTCTGTACATAACAAAATTGACTTTGTCTTTTCAAGAAATACCATAAGTTCTATTAGAAAGGACATTAGATGTCCTTTGACATTAGCTGCTCTAGTGGGACCATAACATATTTGACGAAACAGGGGAGGGAACACTGGCAGTGAAGGCGAGTGTAAGAAGCCACTTCAAAGAGTACCCTTAAACCTATACCTGGGTCAAAAGTCCTAGGCACTGAAATGTTTCCTTTCTCTGCAATGTAATGGATACAGTACCTACACGGTGAATCCATAGCATGCTAAGAAATCTGTTTCATATATAAATAAAATATAGTTTTAAAAAATGTATAACTACTTTTGTAACTTCATTTTAGTAATAGAAGTATGTGCAAAAAAATGGAGAATTAATGAAAGAATATATTTAATAATTGTTACCTTGATAAATCCTTTCAATTTTTTCTGTTAATAGCTTCTTACACACTTCTGATTCATAATTTGGAACTGGATATTGGACATTTTCAGTCTTGAAACCATCACATAAATATCCTCTTTTCACAGAAGGACTGTGGAGCTTAGAGCTAATAAAGATAATATCATCAGAAACTGTTATATCCATCTGTGTGTCTAAGCTTCGCATGAGATAAGTATATTTTTTCTCCCACACAGCATTTGAACATCTCAATAATTCATTTAAGATAAGTAAGCCACCATGAACTCGATCTTCTTTGGTAATACCCTTCTCCTTCACAGGAATCTCCTCAAACGACGCCATTGCTTCTTCATAACATTGCATGTACCACTGAGGTTTAGCAGTAGACTGTTTAGCTGACTCCCTCTGAGCTGTGACCACTAAACCTGCTCTTAGAGCTTTGGCTGCAGCTTCCCTGATTTGTTGTTTGGGGTCTTTTAAAGCTATAAGTATATGATCAAAGAAACCTGAAACTTGTTGGTAGAAATAAGTAGGCATTGCAATAGCAAGTTCTTTCAGCAACAACACTGCTGAGTGTCTGCGGCCCTCATTTCTCTCTTCAGATAGCCACTCAAATGCTCGCTTAACTTCAAATTCCACATATTCAGCTCTTTTCACTCCAGATACAGTGGCCAGGCGTCCTACTGTTTTAGCTGCCAATTCCATAACACCCACATCAGAAGATGGCAACAGATTTCTTAAGTAATTAGCAAACCTTGTAATTCTTGTTTTCGTAGTATCACAATCACCCCCAATCAGACATACTGTAATATAATGTAAATATGATTCAAATTACAATAAAGAACATATTTTTCTCAGCTACCTAGAACTAAGTTTATTCATAGGTGTTCTAGTAACTACTTAGTCAAAGCTGTATAGCCCAAAATGCTAAGGGTTATTGGTAGAAATTAATAATTGAAAATTAATTAATGTGATGCATGACAAGCAAAAAAAGTTTTTTAACTAATTGATGTGCAAACAAAATTCAACCTTAGCATGGCAAACCAATTTCTTGATTGACTATGCAGTTGAGCCTTGCCTTACTATAGATTTCAAATCTTGAGTTTTATATTCATAAAACAAGTCATATTAATCATACCATTTATAACTCAAGAATGATTGGACCGATTCTAATGATCATTTATTATAAATTGTGAAAGTAAATCTCTCCTGATTTACAGAATTTACAAAATTTAAATGAATGAAAATCAATCACAGCAATTGTAAGAACACTGAAGATACTAAAACAGAGAAAAACTAAGCCTATACTAAATAGTTTTTATATTGGTTTAGAAAAATTAAAATGCGCACCTATAGCGAGTACACCACCTTTTTTCTCATGAACATCATTGCTAGAAACCATCTCAAATATCTGGTGGTTAAATTCATCAAGGAACTGTGTAAGCTCCTCCTGAGGTACTTCTCGAAGTTCAGTTTTAGCATAGTGGTAGAGTGCTCGTGCTGTTTTTGTCTGAATATCCACATTTCGAGATTTCAAACCAGCTACAAACGCAGTCACTTGATTTGACATTTTAATAAAATACTACAGCATATATATACAAGAAATCATTGTTGTGTTTTCAATTTGAATTGAATTGATATAATTAATGTGTTGATTCTTGAAATCTTAGTGATTCTTGTCGACAATCTTCAATAATAGAAAAATGAAAACAAATGTTATATTTTTTTGTAGTCTGTAACTCTGTAGCATTGACTACCGACCATAGATGATATTAGTTTTCATAATCTGAATACGCCTCTGTATTCTATAACTTCTCAATACTCTTGGGATACCCTAACAATTTTTGGAAATTCCTTAAATATTCAGTGAATTATTGAAATTCCATATTTATGTATAAACCCGACATAAAATAGATAGTCTGACGCAATAAATTAGAATAAGAATTACGAATATGTGATTCGCACATTTAGCTTCAAAATTTAGAACGATTCAGCAATGCATAAAATTATTTTACTAAAAAGAAGTTTACTTCGATATACCATGTATACAATAAAGGCATAGTAATAAGAGTGACCGGTCATACTGTCTACACATTTGCCATTAGAGATTTTACAAAATAATTTCAGAATAAAATTGAAATTTCAATAATCAAGGGAAGTAAGCACATTATGGCAACTTATTACAAATGCAGGTTAGAAATCTGATTTTTTTTAGAGATAAAGCATAGTTATATAGTATTTTATTGATAAATCTAAAAAATCTTATTAAAAATAATATTTAAAGACGATAATGCAGATAAATTAATTAATTTAACCTTCTATTTAACTATAGTACAAACGGTTACAACTATCTATGGTCAAATGACCAATATTTGATTTATCTGAAGCTTCTTCTTTCTCTATTGTATAGATACCTACCTATGTACGGGCGGTCGTCGTTGAAGATATCCGTATAAATTATTAAATGAAGGTGCTATAAGTGTTGATTTTATGAAAAAGCTGTAGGTTATAAATTGTTAAATAATGATCTTGCTGGAGATCAATAATAGAATTATAGAAGAAACGCTAACAGTTAAATATAAAAATGCTCTGGCACGGTGAGTATGTTACGCTTAGAAAGTTTACCAGTTTTTGTAACTATTACTGTCTCTACTAGACCGTTGTAATGTGATTAATGGATTTTGCGCTCAATAGTGTTTATCCGTAAAGAAATTTCAATAATAACAATTTTGCTTATAACCCCTTTACGTGAGGAAATTGTCAAATGTCAAATACATTTCTCACAGGGTGGGCCCACGTTGGCCGCGGAATATGCAAAATTCAAATACTATTAGTATTAGGATACTGTATGCATGATTTATTTTTCCCCAAACCATAGTTCAATATGACGTTATACAGTTTATATCAGCACAGATGAGTCATGGTGCTTGTTTGTCGGTCGCAAAGAGTTCCGTTCCATAAAATGTTTTCGGATTCCATAATTAGTAAACAATGTAATATACGACAAACAATGAAGAGAGTGCAATATAACGTAAATAACGTATAAGTATAATACAGTCATAAGAAATGACTAAGATTTGTTTTTAATGTGAGATTTTTATATTTTTGTTTCAGTTTAAAGCCTGAATCTATAGATGTAACACTTGCGGACTTTGACGGCGTACTCTTTCATATATCCAATATCAATGGGGATAAAACCAAAGTTAGGGTAGGTGAAAATGTTTTAAATATTGCATGAGTAATTTTAACATAAATAAGCTGTAAAGTATACTATATACAGTTCTCTGTGTATTCATATATCTTGTAAATACTTCCAAAATATTACCAAATATTTGGAATACTATCAAAATATATATAATAGGCATGACAATGGTGATCAGAAACTATTTAAATTATGTATTTATGTGATAAAATAAGGTACTTAACAAAGCTTAACAAATATATTATTAAATTGCAAGCGAGAATATTTTGGGAAAAAAAAAGGAAACTAAAAATACAACAATCTGGCATGATAGCTAAAACACCCAGTAGAGTGTATGACGTTACCATA
Source organism: Charaxes varanes (assembly GCA_024363005.1). NCBI lineage: Eukaryota > Metazoa > Arthropoda > Insecta > Lepidoptera > Nymphalidae > Charaxes > Charaxes varanes. Next base: position 1,200,392 of record JANCMC010000005.1, read on the forward strand.
TATTATTAGTGCATTCCAATAAGTCATGGCAAAGTTTTAAAGTTCTCATACAGGTATTTGACATTTGATGACTGCTATCATTATGTTTGTGGTGAAAACTTTGAGGTGACGCTTAGGGGAATGCACTGTTAACATAAAGTGACATCATGACAATTTCGAGTGTTTTAGAGCAAATTTTAATCCTTAAATTTATAATTTTTCTTGCTATTAAAATGTTAATTTCTGCTGAAATATTATTTTTTTTTGGTAATAGTAGATACTTGAGTACATTGTTAACCTATTTTGAACATTTTTCGTTATACCTATTATAGAGTTTTATGTCCTGACTAAAGTTCAATTTAACAAAAAAATGTTTTTCAGCAGTGTCCTTTTTAATCTAGAGAAATTGAAGTATGTGGTACTATTTAAAATTAAATACTAAATTGTTTAAGTGCTTTAGTGTACATTACAATTTTCAGGTTAGTATATCACTGAAGTTTTATAAGCAGTTAGAAGAACATGGAGCAGATGAATTGCTTAAAAGAGTGTATGGACCTCTTCTCACTGAACCTGAATCTGGTAAGCGATTTTTGTCATGAAGCCAACAATCATATTTTTGTTTTTAATAGATTAGTTTCGTCCGTAGTCCTACAAGGAACCCTACTAGTTTTGCTTCGTCCGTCCATCCGTCTACCTGATAGGTGGTCCCCCCTTTACGGTTGAACAAACTATTAGATGTAGACTTGAAATTTTCCATGTTAATAGGACATGCTAAAAACTCTTTAGGACATTTGTTTTGAGTGAAATTGTACAATAACATTTGAAATTATTAAACATATCACACATACAGAACCCTACTGCATCCCTGGCCACCTTATTTATGTCCATATACTTAATGATTGTTATTTATGACCATAAATTCCTATACTATTTATAAATTTTTTAAACAAGGATTTATTAAATGTACTCAAAACCAAACTAAAGTGTCGAAAAATATTTCTAAAATTAAAAAGAGATTTAATTTAGCTTTTAAAAGGTATGAAAAAGTTATATTATGACAATAACTTTTAAGAATTTTTATTATAAATAACAGAAATTACAAATATATTTTAGTTAAATGTACAAATATAACAGGATATAACAGCAATTTTGTTAATTTATACTAGTTATGTAAATTAAATGTATGCTTCAAAGTTGATAACTTCAAAGTAATGTAATGAAATTTTATTTAAAAAATTATGTGGGCTGCTTATTTATCAACCATAACTGCATGATAAGTTATGATAAGATTAAATGAGTAACTTTAAAAAGTACTGTGAGATAAGATTTCACATAATGTGTATGTAGAAAATATTGTAGTTTGACAGTATAATGAATGATTTAGAATTTTAATAAACAACAATAAAACTTTATTGTTACACACACATTATGGTTACTTTATTTTAGACTAGTCGACTCGGGCAGATGCTGTCCTGCCTGAACGTTGGGTTAGGTATTATTTACCACTTTCTATGATCCTATAATATTCTTCCCATTCCCGTTTCGTTCCATTCTTGTCATTTGCCGTTGTCAGAGGTCCTAAGGTTACATTAGAAATAATTTAATATGGTGGTTAAGTATTCATATATTTTCTAATTTTCCCCGCAGTTTTCTTGATTTTCTCTTTCATAAAGGCCTTCTCCTGACAATAAGAAAGACAACAAAAAAGACTTAGCGAAATCAGTTCCATCCATTCATGCGTGATTCATTTTCATACATATATGCATATACATCTCATTAACTGGCTCGCCAATGGAAATTACTATTCCCAATTCAGTCGTATTTTTTCTACGGAAAGGTGTTTGTGTTTTTTGAATATTACATAATATGACCTTCTATAGCTAGATATGGATATATGCCAAATCTTACCTGCCCAAGCTACTACTATCCGAACTACATAGTCCATATTGAGGGCGGGTGCTGACATAATTAACTTTAAAAACGTAACTAACCAATGGCCGCTACACACGCTTCGATAAATAGTTGCGAAAAAACTGTACAGTTTAATTGACAACGATTTTTCATGCATACATATCGATAAAACTGCGCAGTTTAAACTGTACCGTTTTTTCGCAACGTTTTGTCGAAACATGCGTAGCAGCTATTAGCTGATGATATATACAAACTTTTTCTATCTATAAAATGATGCCTTATTCTAAGTAGTTTAAATTGTTTATATTATGATACATGAAGCGAAAACTTTCGGCACCATTTAACGAAAATTGGCGGATGGAGGCGTATGAAACTTGTCACAATTATAATTTGTATAGAGGAGGATGTGCGAATGTTAATATTTTTATAAAGTATGCAGTATTAATATATTTAATTACTAAAATAAAACCACATGCACACCAATGCCAAAGGATTTACACTTGTAAGGTACTGTAAGAATATGTCAAAAATTCATGACGATGTTAAAAATATTAATTGTTAAATATTACAATGTTGTTTTATAAAAAAAATCGAAATTATGCGTGTAACATTAAATAAGGGTATAGTATATATAGTAAGCAAATATAAAGATTTGTGATCAAATTTCGACCAGCCGGCGATCTCTAGTATCATGAAAAAAGGAGACCGCAGTAATTGGACCTAGTTCCATACTAAAATTTACATCGGGCAAGAATTGTTTCGAGGTTTTTTAAAAAAAAAAAATGAAACCAAACAAAATTACCGAGGTAAAACTCTCTTTGAACAAGTCTTTGCCACAGACACATGTTGATACGATATTGTTTTAAAACAGAACTAGGACTGGAACAAGAGCATTCTTTCTCGATCTTTTATTGTAAACGAGAGAGGCCTTTCTTTTCTTTCTTATAACAACGAGCAAAAAACTAGATTAGAATCTTTGTGATCGCAGACAGAATAACGAAACAATTCTCTACGTCTATTTAAACTAAAAGGATTTGATAGAGTAGAGGTACAGTGAGCATTGGCTCGTCTGATGTAAATCAGCTTTTATAATCGCTTGTACGGAAACGGTCGGAGGTGTTAACAAGGTAGTAAAAAAAAACAGTTGCACATTCAAATATATTTCGGCGAATATATAATCGCACTTTTAATAAAACATCCGATCTATTATGAAATTAATTAAAATGAGATGTATCAAATTCTTCGGTAGAAAATTAATACACAATACATAATAAACGTGCTATTTCAATAACATCCTTTTTTCCTTGAGAATAAGGTAAAATATTAGTACTAAATATTATTAAATTATTTATGTAATCGGTCGTTATTTTATAAATAGTACATTCGTTGCATAACTAAACCGCTACAGCATAAATAGAAATTAATTTCTCAGTTTTTAAAATATGATTATATTTTTATTATTACACTTGTAAGAATGTTTTTTTTAAAGAATATTAGAAATACTTTTTAGGTATGTCTAATATTCCCTTTTCCCCTCCTACTAAGCTTAAATTA
>JANCMC010000005.1:1412946-1423374 GCA_024363005.1 Charaxes varanes
GCGGGGATACTGACCACTATACTACCGAAGACTTATTTTTAACGTCGAAAACATTAAATTGTAGTTTCAAATAGAATCAAGTTGTTATAAAATTGCCATTATAAAAAATATTATTCTGAAAAATATTATAATTAATATATTATTTATTATACATATATATACCATTGTAATCCCGTTATATAGATTACTTTGCTTTAAAATTTTGTAATTTTGTATATGTAGTTCTTCGTTGTTTAATAACATTTTTGTTATCTTCTCAAGAACATGAAATGTTATCAAACTGAAACGTCAAATCTTAATAAAATGTCAAGAGAGAAAGCAAGCTTTATGCTTGATGTTTTTTTTAGATGTAAATAAATGATAATAAAGTTTAATTATATATTTACCGGCTAATTAAGGGCAGAACAGTAAAATGAGTGAGAAATTAAAAGAGCTTCGTGAGAGGTCACAGAAACGTAAGAAATTGCTTGCGCAAACGGTACGTGTATCACCTGTGATGCATTGGGCATTTTAGTAAAATATTATTAAGCTTTTTTAAATTAAATCTGAATTTTTAGCTAGGTGTATCTAGTGTTAGTGAACTTCGACATGCTTTGGGAGCCACCGTTGATGTTCTTCCTAAGAAGCAAGCGGCTACTGAATATACTTCTGACGGTCATGAAAAACCTGCACAAAAGGAACCAGATAGTCTCGTGTATACAGACTCTTCTACATTCTTGAAGGTTGTTATATTTATTATTCTTAAAGAATTACTCGTGACATTCTTATCTATTAAAGTAATCTTATAAGTTAGGTTATATACCAATTTCATCAAGATTCTTCAACTTCTGTCTTACTTATTATAGTTATGTTATTTTTATTAAGAACTACTGCACTGCAGACGTAGTTTTGCCCGAACTTGGGCTCATCTGCTATTCACAATTTTATCGAACTTTAGGTCTTCTCCATAAAAAAACACTGGCTGAATGATTTAAGAATGAATAATTTTGTCAATAGGGTAGTTTCCACTAAAGGAAATCCTTATAAATTTTTAATCCTTATAAATAGTTAACAGAGGTTAAAATATTACATAAATTAAGTGGAATTACTAAAATATGTCAGAGTGTTTAATATTTTGAGCATATAAATGAAACAATTAAAAAAACATAAATCACCTGACATCAAACAGCAATTTGAGCACATGTTATCACATTGTGCAATAAAAACTGTTGTTGCTAACATACGCTTCAATCAAACTTAAGTAAAGCTGTTTATTTGGAAAATCATAACATCACTCAAGACACTTTGACAATCAAGGCGTTTTGTTGCTAAAATTTATGTGGAATTATAAAAACACAAAATTAACTAGTTGAAAGTTTGATTTTCTTTAAAATACTATAACTGATAAATAGTCCACTAGTATCTGAAAAATAGTCAACTAGTATCTGAAAAATAGCCAACTAGCCTATTCAATCAAAAAGTCATGTGAACATCATCTTTTTCAATCAGTCAATCAAATTTGTATCTTTTGTATTTATGAAAATGGTTCTGGTTTCTGCATTTTAATGAGACTAACACACAACAATTGGTTTATAATGTGTTTATATTATATTTTCAGGGCACTCAATCATCAAACCCTCATAATGACTATTGCCAGCACTTTGTAGACACTGGACAGAGGCCCCAAAACTTCATTAGGGATGTTGGTTTAGCTGATCGTTTTGAGGAATATCCAAAGCTGAGAGAGCTGATAAAACTCAAAGATGAGCTCATTGCCAGGACCGCAACGCCACCTATGTATTTGAAATGTGACCTGAAGGTTAATATATTTGTATTATCTATACATTATTTGTCAAAGGTTTGTCATTGTATCAGACAGAGGAGTATGAAATTTGGCATAATTATAGTTTATTATCAATGGGCGGATGATGTGAGGAGAATGGTGGCAGGTGGTTGGATAAGATTGGCAAGGGATAGGGGAGAGTAGGGGAGACAATGGGAGGTCTATGCCCAGCTGTGGGCAATCTAGGGCTGACAATGATGATGTAAAAATTGGGTGTAACAGGCGTCTATTACCTCCAACACAGGCATTAAGTTGTCTATCTTAACAATAGATGTCAGTGTGTCATATTGTCTTGTATATATTTATTTATATAGAGGAGCATGTGCGAGTGCTGATATTTTTTATAATATGCAATATTAACAAACATAATTATTATAATAAAACAACATGCAAACCAATGCGAAACAATTTATAGCTCTTTATACACATATGTATATGATGATGTCAAAACATAATTGTGACATTTGTATGTTATATTAATTGTTAAATAGAACAATATACATATATCATTACACTAAGCATATGATATGTGAAAAGTTTTGTGGGTGATATTGGACCAGTCGGCTATTTCTAGTGATAAATAAAATAGGTAGGTGCCACAAAAATAATGAATTTAAAAATAAATTTAAGTTCTGATTGAAATAAAGTCAATTTCTAAAATATGTCCAGATTGTTTAATAATTTGTAAATTTAAATCAGTTAAATCAAAGACATAAATCTTGTGTAATAACAACAATCAGAGGTCAAGTTTGGAAAAAACTGTTACATACTACTGAAGAAGTTGGTGGAGCTGCTGCCACAATGTTATATGGACTGATTCAAGACTTGGGTACTGTTACAGACGTTTGATTTGAAGACTATGGGCAGCAAGTTTGATGTGGTGCTTGTGGAGCCCCCGCTGGGGGCAGGCTGGCGCTGGCGTGACGTGCTGGCCCTGGAGCTGCACCACATCGCGCAGCCCCGGGCCTTTGTGTTCCTGTGGTGTGGCAGCTCCGAAGGTAACTTACTAAAGATACTAGCTGTTCATCGCGAGTTCATCCGCATAAAATTAAGTTTGAGAGCGCCCTTAGAACTCCTTAATCCGGCCCTGTCGAAAAAGCTGTTATTGGCTATTGCCTACTAACGATAAACGATCTCCTTGGAAAATTTCATCTTTGTACATCCTTGGTTTTGACATTTCTATTTCATTCATAACTAGGTATAATCACAAACTTGACATTAATACGAGTGAATCTGTATACAAAGACCAAAGTCTTTGAAAAAAGTGGTTTTATGCTTATTTCCTAACATACAACTGTACGTTTTTGAGGTGATAAGGTCTCCTAAATCGATGAACGCCAGCTGCGCGCATGAAAAAGCATGGCTCATTGTCACGTTCCGCCCGAGTCGAGCGTTCAAGCGAGAGCGAAGAATGAGCAATAGAGAGGCACGATCGGCCTAAGAGTTTGGCGTTATTACGCAAAATTCGAGAATACACTAAAAACTAGTGAAAGCTAGTTATTAGTAAATGGCTACGGAAGAACTATTACGCCCGTTATAGCTTTGTATAGTAACTTTTATATTTAAGAAATAATGCGTACTTTACAGGTCTGGATATGGGTAGGGAATGCCTCAAGAAGTGGGGATTTCGGCGTTGCGAAGACATATGTTGGATTAAGACAAACATCAAAAACCCAGGGCACTCTAAGAATTTAGAGCACAACGCAGTATTTCAGAGGACCAAGGAGCATTGCCTGATGGGCATAAAGGGCACGGTGCGGAGATCAGTGGACGGCGACTTCATACATGCCAATGTGGACATAGATCTGATAATATCAGAAGATCCTGAATTTGGCAGTACGGAGAAGCCAATAGAAATCTTCCACATAATGGAGCATTTCTGTTTAGGTCGTAGAAGGTAAATCTTTTTATATATAAAATTCTTGTGTCAGTGTTATTCTTGCGCCCAAGTTCTTCGAAATGATTTGAACGATTCATTTGAATATTTTTGTGTCTGAGAATAGATCGCGGTGGCCCACGCGGGCGAAGTTGCTGTTACTAGCCATCATTGCTATGGTGTAAAATTTGTGATAGCATGGGCCTGTCACCTGATCCGATCGTCTCGTCGGTGACCAACTGACCGATCTTTCATATACATATAATTTTTTTCCAGAGTTCACCTCTTCGGCAAAGATTCGACCATCCGTCCAGGCTGGGTGACCATCGGGCATGAGCTGACCAACTCTAACTTCAATGCCGAACTCTACGCCTCCTACTTCACAGAAGGCCGAGAGACCACGGGTTGTACAGAGAGGATCGAAGCCCTGAGGCCCAAAAGCCCTCCCAATACGAGTAAAGGCGCGAGGCCCAGAGGCCGCGGTGGCTTTAGAGGTCGAGGCCGAGGCAGGGGAGCCATATAACGATCAGAACTAATAAAGATATATGCATTTGAGGTTCATCCATAAATAATGTACACGAATTTTAGGATATTTTAACTCCTCCCCCCATCCTTGTCCCAGTGTCGTTCATTTTCCCCTTGGTGACGTCACATAGTCAAGAAAACAGCGGTTTCCTTCAACTATTTTATATTGTATGTTAATAACAGACAAAAATCTTACGTCACGCCACAAAGATTTAGACCTCCCTGTTAATTGTCACACAATGTCACATTTCTGTGATACCCCTTTCCCTTTATCGTGTGACCTAATTTATGGATCCCTTTCTGCATAGTATGTCGCTCCTGTTCCTAGACTAGTAATGAATCTGACGTTTATATTTTTTAAAAACTTTTATTACAGCCTGATTTGTAATTTAAGCTCAAAAATGTTTATATAATAAAATCACTTCATAAGTGTTGTCGTAGCAAAAATTTGTATTGTTTTATTATACCCAGTGTTACCAACTCCCATTTTGCTTTAAAAAATTCAAACTGTCAACAGTTTTAGCAGTATCTATAATTTTTTTTAATGCAATCTTCTGAAAGCTACGGTAAGTAATTTCTGCACCTGTCTCTTCAAAAACGACGAACAAAAGGGATAAATGAAAACCCAAAACTATATACATCAATATATTTTATTTTACATAGGTTGTCTTTAAATCAACTCTACTATTCTGAAGTTCATCAAAATATAAAAAAGACAAAACAAAAATATGTCATATGAGATCTTTTACTTACTAAGATAAGAAAAAATTTACATATTTCATTTTAATTATTGTGGAACTAAGAATTTCTTACGATTCATAAAAAAAATGTTAATATAACATTTGCGCGAGGACTTTATTGGGCCTGTTTATATAATAAACTTAGTCATAGAGAAAAAAATATATCAACTACCACGCTACTTTGATGTAAGCCAAAAAGGCCAAAAAAAACGTGTGTTATAAAATAACAGAAAAATACACTTTGACACGATTAGAAAAATACCATCTGATTTATTCGTCTGTGGTTGGAAACTATCATAGATAAAACGACCACAGACTCGATATATATATATATTTTAAGTAGCCAATTTATACAGACTAACACGTAGAAATTTTAGGAATAAATCGATAGTCCAATGAAGTCCTCTCGCACACCAATCTGTATCCAATTGACACAATTCTCCTCTGATCCTATCTTTACATCGCACATTGTCAAGTCTTATATTACATAATTCATTTTGTTATAATTATACAAGGCATATTAATTCAGTATCGCGATCGCAGTGTTACGTACATCGCCAATTGATCACTTGGTCATTTTATTATTAAAGTGAAGTGATCGAGGGCGAAGTGACAAACACTGCGAGTGCGACGTACTGGGACATCCTTTAAGTATAATCGTCATAAGATCACATTTTTTTATAAGGCAAACAACAATCTTTAAAGCTAAACCTTTGATGAGGGAGTACAGTGAGAGGGACAGCGGGGAAACCGATAACGAAAACTTTCGTGCGAAAAATTCAAATCGCTATGGAATGGGGACGTTTTATACCGACTGGGATATTGTTGCTGTGGCAAAAGTTCGGTTGTCAAAATTCCAAAATAACGTACTAAGTCATTTAACGTTATCCGAAGAAACAAACTTTATATTAATAAATTAAAAATGACCTTTTTTCAACTACCCACAACTTTAAACAACTGAAATCATGAGTGTGAGTCTACGATTTAAAAATAAAGTTACTCAGTTTCTTGTACCTTATCAACGGATGAGATACAAAAAATGCTATGTATTTACGCACAAACAACACTTTCAAATTGATGTCTGTCTATTTGTCTAGGGTACTTTAAAACGGAGTATCTGATTTTGATGGACTTTTATTGTCAATATAGCCGTTGTCATACGAATTTAACCTTTTGCCAAGCAACAATATCCCTTATAATCATCCGGAACGAGTGACTTAGCTTTAACGTGTCCGATTCGAACCAACTAATAAACCCTAAATTTGTACTTGATGATATAAACACGTATAAACATTCGGACGCAAGATTATTATTTCCGCAAACACAAATAAAACGCATCAACCAAGCCAGAAATAAACGATGCGTGGAATAAACCTATATTTACAAATAAATGGAAAACAAGAAGATGCGACGGTACCTTTTTGAGAGATAATAAAAAAAAAAACAAAGCAATACATTAAAGAATTAAATTACGAACTAATTAATGAGAAACAAGTTAAAATCGTGACACTTAAAAAAGAATTAATTTTATTTTCAAATTGGAAGCATTTTGTGTGTCTGAGACAGCCTACGCCCAAATTTGTTTAGTCAAAAAAAAAAACCTAAACGATGTCACATCTTTGGGGGGAAATTAAATGTGATAACTTAACTCAGTACTGCGAGTTTAAATAATCTACGCTAAAATATCGTTCGATTATTTATTATAAGCTCTTAGACTGTTAAGTTACAGAGAAATATTGAATCGAGCGAAGTTTTTTGCGTAAACTGGCAACTCACAATAACCGTGCTGTTAAAAATCCAAGTCCGGAAATCATCTTTGACAGGTAAACCAACTATTTTAACACTCAGACTAAATCCCCCAAAAGAGTGCATTAAATTGTTAATTTTGTATAAACCTACCATTCATTGCATTTAGATGATTCTATGACGTTGTTAACCTAACTTAGTACCTAGCCTAACTAACATTTTTCGTTCTCTAACATACCTCCCAAAACATCACTTCCGTTTCTCGTCGACAAATATGGCAACATTATTTTTTCTGTCAAAATCAGATTTCAATATCTTCCTACCAGTAATGTGCACACTTGCTTTTATTGCTTTTTTTTAAAGGCAAGTGGTTCATTTTTGTCCATGAATATTGTCTAGAGTCCGACATTAGAAAAGTCCTCCTTCATTTTTAATAGATCCTAAGTGACACTAGACAGAAAAAGATATTCTTTGATACAACAGGAGAGCTATTACTATTTGTATATCGAAAACGATATTGTGTTCATTTATAAAACAGTAAAGCCAATTAAAGCTATTGACAGGTGTTTTTTTACATTTTAAGAGTTATAGTACTACTAGACTTTCTGTTAAAATTTATTTCATTCTATTAAGAGATGACAGTATACTTTTAAAATGGATCTTTGACTAAACGACACAAATCTTGATAAATGTTCTTCATACAGTTCAATTTTTCTTTTGATACACTGTAATTTTTAATTGCATTACTTCTCGTCACAATTTAGATCTATCCCTTATAAACACAGCGTTCATCTTAGCACATCTCACCTAAAACGTCATAGAAACTATCAAAAAAATTAAACCACAGACATGGGCCCGCCATCTTAACAATTAAAAGTTCATCGATGCTGGCAACCCAGCAATGTTTCACTTATAGTACGTCAAAACAAAACAGATCTGAATAAAACTATAGTTGTAATATAACAGTATTTACAAAATCATGTATTCGTTATAGATTGTAATCTTGTACATGTGTACAAGATTACAATCTAATATTATGTAGAGATCTACATAAGTTGAAACAAGTTCCACAAAATCGCAACTATATTCAAGCTTGTCTTGTAAATTTTTCATATAAAGAAACAAACGTTACAAATAAGTAAGGTTTTACAATTTTTTTTTGTAATGTCAGCTAAGTACACCAACACAGACCTTTATAACACCACTATTTTTAACACGTTTTACTATTATTAGCCGACAATTATTCATATAAAAGTGTATTTTACATATATACTCAGATTAACAATTGTTAAGTTTAAAATAAAACTTTACTTCCGGCTCGATGTTGTTTTCATTTTGTTTTAGAAAATAATTATAAAATTATGCTTGTATTTTTTAAAAGTTGAATTACTTATTGGACATACCGTTGAGGTATCTTTGCCTATATTTTTTGAAATTAGAACTACAAGTCCATACAAACAATACTTGTATTGTTAAAAAAATAGCTTCATCAATATAATCAGATATATGTAGGTTATGAATGCAATGGTTGTGGTTAAAAATCAATAATTTATATTGATGCAAGCAATGTGTAGGTTTATAATATATACTTATACAATTTTGCGATTTCATCAACTTTTAGAACAACTAAAGACAATCTAGACCAATGAGAAGATAGTTTCTCAACATTCTCGATAGTTTTACATATTTTTACGTTCGAAACAGAGCGTTAAATTTACGCATTAATGCTACCGGTTTACACAGCTTAGTTGATATATATTGCTAGCACGAATGAAATCAGAACTAGCACGCAATGACGTCTCAATGTTACGCCCAAGTAAGTCGTGTAAAATGGAAGCACGAACCTTCATTTGAAGTTTCGTTACGAATGTGAAAGTAAGTAACACTATCGAGAATATTCGTACTAGGCCTTGAGATCGAATAAATATTTGACACACTTGAAAGTATAAATTATATTAACCATTCAATCAATATAAATTATCTTTTGAACATCGCAAAATGTTACGATGACAAATAAAATAATGTACGAGTTGCGGAAAATGTAACTTTTTCTCAAATTAAGTAATAAAATAATAAACATCGAGAAAGAAAAAAGTGATTGCCTTGGTCCCAATTGTTTCCAAAAACGTTACGGATTATTATCTGCCTAATTTTTTTTCGATGCCTTATAATTTTTCCTAAATGAAGATGGGTTAGAATGCGTCGTTGCGTTTTTTTGTTTCAATTACAATCAATTCACAAATATCTACTATTCAAGTTTCGTTTCTTTGGATATTTTTTTTTGTTTGGATTAAAAGGTGGAAAAGACTAACAAATAATTAAGCTTGTCTACGGTTGTGGAAATTTTACCTAGCAAATGGCGCTGTGGGATTAACTTCTTTTAAATTTTTTACAACGTGACATACTCTAATATTACTATTATAGTTAATATTTGTTATATTTGAAAGTCGATATTCTCTACTCCAAAGAAGTCTCTTCAAATAATCAAATGAAATGGACAAAGAACATACTATAGACATTTTCTACTATAGCGATCTAAGATTGCCATAATAAAAAACCCGAGGAAATAATAATTACAGTGCGTACTGTCGTGAAACTTTTTTTATATATAAGCGTCTGTTTTTGGGCCGGTATTAAATCCACCAAGTCTACTAGTACTTATACGGGGTACTATACAACTATAGTTCAGTATAGTCGGACTTATACAATTATAGTTTGACTTATACAACTATAGTCAAGTATAGTCTAACTTATACAACTATAGCCCAGTTGTATAATGGGGTGGCTAAAAGAATGTATGTTGTAGTCATCGAAATAACCCCACAGCACTGATCACATAGCCTAAAGAGATGGCAGTTGCTGAGATCTTTCATTCTAAACGAAAACACTTTCCTATACGAGACTAAGTGAAATTTATACAACGTGCCAATACACTGAAAAATCTAAGGCGCCTTACATATTGTGTATAAAAATCAGACAGTTTGTTTTAAGCAATTTTAGAAACGCTTTAGCTATACATTATATCCACAATTTCTTGTTCCTCTTTTCCTTAGCATTATTCCGGTCTAGTACCAGCGTCCAATTAAATAACAGAGGATTTTGGCAGTGGGGCGAGTTAAGATGACCGCCTGCCGTCTGACGTTATCCTCGAAATCCCCAAAATCTCTACAATCACACGACTAATATCACTCTTTGACATTAATCGGGCCCCACTGTTTTACGTGCCTTCCGAAACACTTAAGGAGATCACATATTTAGAAACCAATGTTAGAATGGGTCACCATCTATCACCCGGCCTCAGTAAGAACTGTCTAACCTTGCGATCGACTCAAAAGCCGGCCGCTGATGAAACTACGACCTCAGGCCCTGGCACGAAAATCTCGAACGAATCGAATTCGAAGATTCGACTGTATTTAGAATGAAAATATTCGTGCTAGACCCACAGAAGGCAAGTCTTTATCGCGTCACGCTTTTAATCGATGCTGATGAAACCTGCGTGGCCACTAAGGAGGACCCGATTTAGGCCCAGCCCGAATATTTTCTCTCCTACTCCAGCGGTTCAAAATGTTCGTGCTAATACCTAATACGCATAAAGAATAGTATGGATATACTTTTGGTATGGCTAAATTCCTGTTTCCCCTACAATTTAACGTCAGACAACAATAGCCCCAGGCTCATAATTGATTTGGCATCTTGCAGATTTCAGTCCAGTCTTTCTT
>JANCMC010000006.1:131022-143306 GCA_024363005.1 Charaxes varanes
CGAGTTACTAAAAGTAACGAAGACTAATTCTTGCTTATTGAAATGAAAGATTAGAGTGCGTAAAAGTTAAAAGAAGACCTCAAGAATAAGTCAGAGTTTAGTCCACCATAGTGGACCTATTCCATTGCTCCCTGATGCCACTCCCACTTTAACTTTGCTGATTTTCTTTTTTTAATCTACACCAATATAATAGAGAGGTAAAGTTTGTGATTTTATATGCTCTGTATAATATCCTGTTCTTATGATCCGATTTTGAAAATTCTTTTACTGTTGAAAAGGTATGTCATCCCTGAGTGCTATAGGCTACGTTTTAGATTAATAAATAGGTCTATTATCACAGGCGCTATAAGACCTATTTATTAAGATATATTAATGTCTATTTATTAAATGTTTACAGATAATTTCAACATCGCTTGTCGTCTATGTGCTGCATGACATAGAATGTCCCACTCATGTCCTGCTCTGCATGCCCTAACCAGCGCACAGGGGATTTATTGACTGCATCAGACAGAGCAATTGATGTGGCCACTTTGTGAGATGCTACTGTGTAACATCTAATTTTATGAAGTTTGCTATTGAAACGAAAAGAATAAAGAAGAAGCACAGGTTGTCTGTGCTAGTTTAGGGCAGGTGGCTAGTTAAATAATGTAGTTCTATTGTTCTGTAGGCGAAGTGGACCGGCACATCCAGATACCAGAACCTCTTTCTCACATAAGATTGTTGGGAAATGGAAGCAATACTGTCACATCAAGTGATGGTATTGTTGTACCCTTCATTTGGTTTGTTAGGGTTCCCAATGGCCTAAACCGCTTCTCAAATGCTGTCAACTCATCTTGGAGTCTTCTGGTGGCACAGATGTTCATGAGCTTCTGCTGTCAGCCTAAATCACTCCTTAAAGGTTGTCAATTCATCTCCGAGTCTTCTGGTGGTACAGATGTCCTTAAGCATCAGTAATCACTTTGATGAACTGCCTGTCAATTTGTCCCTTTTAATATAAAAAATAATAATCTGAAAGCACATTACCTGTTTAGTTTCCCCTTCCAGTTCAATAATTTGTAAAGTAAGGGAGCTCTCCATAGCTGCAGACTCATTGAGGAGAGCATTTTCCTGTTCTATACCACTTTGTGTTGTTACTTTTTGTGTTGTGTCAAGTTTCATTAACGCCTGAAAGAAAATGTTAACATCAGAATACAAAAACCAAACACTTGCTAATTTACTGGTGAATATGAATTGCTCCAAATATTTACATTTGTCTTTTTAAAGGTATTTCAAACTCATTTGTTATTGTAAAAACAATTTGAAAAGATGTTTGGTGACTCTTTATAGTATTTAGTGTAGAGTAAAAGGCAAATTTTTGGTAGGTAAGGGCCACAACGAAAAAATAATAAGATGTACATGGACCAATTTGAGCTCATGACGAAGGAGGCCAGACTGGTTGAAAACTATTCGGGCAATCTCGATATAACATAATCGTGAGTTAAAAAGCCGTTTTATAATAAGTACAGACTCAAATTGTTTAAAACATTGAATTAACATATTTTAAATTAAAAATAGATAAGAAAATTATTGTTTAAGTAATTTACCAAGATCCTTAACAAATTTAAATAAAGGAAAAAGAGAAAGGAGTTGGACAGATACCTCAGCTGGTTGAAATAGCTAATCACTTATTAGACTACACACTTTCTTAGAATGCAAATTAACATTAAATAATTTAACTATTCAAAATTCATATATAGTTGTTAATGTAAAGGCATTAACATCCATAATTAACTAGCATAACAAGAGATATTAATTACAACTTACAAGAAAAGTAATACCCAATAGTTTATTAAGTATGAAGTTATTTAAAAAACAAAACATATATAATATTTTTATTGTTATTGTTATTTTTTTTTCTTAGTCAGTCGGTTTTATAAGTTACTTATTTACGGAAGAGCAAAGTCCCCTAACACAGTTAATTTTTTACTCAAAAGGGGACTCCAATCATATTTAAGAAATTGTATAGATATAGCTAAAATAAAGAAATAAATTATTATGCTATCAATATCAATTAATATACTAAAAAATATAGACCAAAATTATTTTTTAAATATAGTCACAAAATAATATGAATATTATAATTTAAGTTCATATATAATAAGTTACTTTTAACATATTACATTAACGATCAACGTGCTATTGTTAAACTTAAATTTGAAATTGGAATAGATGTTTTTCAGATCTATTGTCATTAATATATTAAATTAATTATAAGTTAATATTTAGAATTTATTTCATTTTATGATAAATTATCATATTTTCTTATACAAAATTTAAGTATGATTTATGGTTTCCATAATAAAGTTGTTAATCAGGTGTTAATTATTTTTGGAAAGTAGTTCATCTTCTGATCACAAGACTAAGAATTAAATTTAAAGTTACCGTTTGCACGTTAATGTAGCCATTAAGGCATGAAAAGTGAAAAGATTACGGTATGTAGGCCACCTAACCTCCTGAGTGATCTCCAATTCGTGCTTTGTGTTTTCGTAGAGGCTCTCCAATTCATCGCATCGTAGTTGCAATGCACTCTTCTCTTCTAGCAGTACCAGGCCGAGCTGAGCCGATTGAATCTTCTCGCTGCTAGCCTGATCGAGATCTCTGCTCAGCCTCTCGATCTCCGCCTTCAATTCGGAGATCGATAAATTGTTTACCGCCGTTCCTGCCATATTGAGACAGTTACACGGCTTTCTACTCAAAACTTCATAAACAAAGTAAATAACCACATAAAAACAACGTTAAAACGTGTAAAATCAATGTTCCTACATTCTCTCAACAAATTAAAACGTCTTGACAGTTCCTCAGTTTCTATTTTTTTATGTTATGTCGATTTTGGCATTTGTGTCTACGCTCGTCGCCGCCTCAGATACTTATATTTTGGCTGTCATTGTGTTTGGTACATAATTTGACGTTTATGTATATATGTTAGTCTGTTAAAAATAATGCCGGAGCCAGACATTTGTTTGTACATGTTTGTCCTTAAAGATTACAAAGTACTACAAAACTTAGTGCAGCTACACAAAGTCCCTAGCCACACGACATGATCATTAAAATGATAATTCAAATGAAGCTATGTCTGGCTCCGAGTAGATGATAATATGGCAGCGGCAGCTCCAACGTAAAACGAGAGGTCGCTTTAGGCACTAAAATGAAAATAAGAGGCGCGAGGCGGACCTGAATGAAAATTTATTGTAGCAATAAAATTAAATGGTGCAAAATAGTAAGTGTTATCATTACTTGGCAAAAAAATTATTATATGTTAGTTATTTACTATTTTAAAATTATTATATAAGTGCAGAAATAAAAAATATTTTTGAGTTTTATTTATTTATTAACATCAATGGACTGTTACTTTATTTATCCTTATACAAGTGAAGGAAAAAGATGGTATGAAAATTACATCGAAGGACTCTCAATGTTATCCGCATAAAAGTACATAAGGCTTTCACTGAGCTATTTAAATATATAAGTTAGGCAAATCGGGATGTACTTATTTATTTCTGTTATTGCTAAGTTAGATGAATAAGCATTAGGAAAATACAAGGAACTTAATTAATCCATCAACGGCGACCAAGAATAGCTACTACTATTTATAACTGACCTATGTTTATGCGTGAACTCGGCTACGAGTAGACTGTTCATCATGTTAATATGTAGGCCTTTTTTGTGGGGGCACGAACAGCCTAAAGGAAATTTAGAAAATATCGAAAAGTTGCCATAAAAACTGAAAGAAAAGTAGAATGAATTTGAAAATTAAATGGGCGTCAACTCTCTTGAATTTATACTCCTTTTTAAATATATACGAAGCGGCAAGTATGTGGAGAGGGTACAAAAAATTATGGACTTCCGAGACATCGTCCCCAAAAAAACAAACGACAAAAAAAGCCTGTTGATAATATGTACTATGTTTTAGTAATATAATACAAAACTGGCTACGTATAAGAGTAGTAGAGAAACATTTTTTCATAACAGTCGGAAGATGGTATTGGCACAGGCTACACTCTTTTTGCCGCATTCACAAATAGTTTTCTTATAAGTTGTTTTTACGTGTATTAATTAATATTAAGAATTATATAGTACAAGTTCGTGTAGTATTACTGTGAAATATTTTCAAAAGTATTGAAATATTATATATGTATTTAAAAATATATTTCATTAAAAATATTTTTCAATATGTTGAATGTAGTATTGCTAGTGTTACAGGATTTTACTAATCCGATATTACCTTACGTCTAAGTTTACTTTAATTTTTAATACATTAAATGCCAAAATATTCAGTTTAGCAACACATGAAGTCCTTCCATGATGTTATTACATTTATATAGAAAATAAACTCAATAAAAATGTGTACAGCTACATTATGTTTATTTGTTATTATTATTAGCACCTGAATCTAGATATCATGAATTCAAAATATTTAATAATATTCACAACTTTAATTGACAACACTAAGAAGTTAATTCACACCTTACGCTTAGTTAAAATTGTAGTAAGAAATTTTATTACTGGTATAACATAATAATTAGAGAGTAAAATATAAGGAGTATTAAAATATCTTCTATTAGGGGCTAGTTGCGAAAGTGGCCATGTGTGAACAGCAAATTATCGTTCGAAGATTCACCGCAATGGCGGGGTTCATGGTATATGAATCTACCAAAGAATTGAAAAATAATAACTTTTAAACTTCTTCCTCATTTTGCGGATTTCGACGGACACGATAATACACTGAGATGGTTCTCCTTATATTCTAATCTCTACAGTATAACATTAGGACTACGATTAAAGATTCAATTGGAATGTAAAAGAGTTATCCTAATGTTTTCGAGAGGTTTTTTATCTACGTAAAATATTTAGTACGAGAAAACTAAATATTTGCTAGATAATAATTTAAGGTGATTCTTAAATCAACGAATTTTATTATTAGATGCATGTTTTAAATCATAAACTAAACTAAATTGCTTAAATACGCGTGGAAATCATTCGCGAATTTAAGCAAAGTACATTAGTTTTTCCTTCATGTCATGGATTTCTCCAAAGTAACCCCAGAAGATATATATATATATATATATATATATATATATGAAAGATATTTTACAAAAAAGGTAATATTTTAATAAGTTTCAAATGAGGAATTATTAAATTTTATGATGTAACTCCATGCGTATAAAAAAAGAAAAATTTTATTTTTAATATGTAACCCATTTCCCACGGTTCCAGGCGACTAGCTTATTCTCTTAATATCTATTGCTTACAATATGCTAATCTAACCCTTGTTGTCTAGTATATTATTTAAATATGTCATTGGACGGTAGAAGGTAGTTGACCTGGTTTAGCAAGTTAAAGTTAGTGTTTTTAATTATAGTGACATTTTAAGCTAGTTGCCTTTCAGTTATTTATGGGTTTTATGGAATTTTACATCTCTTTACTTTTTTTATCAAAATTATTTTGATTTAGGTACGTTAATAGTTAGTACATACATACTTTTAACTACTATATTTTTAAAGTTTACAATTTAACTGTAAAACTTAATACTAAAATGTATTAAAATAGGTCAAAGATATAAAGTATTAGGCATGGCCTAGACGATCAATTATCTTGCGCATATCACGTATAGTGCAATATTATTGACCATATAAGATTTATATTGAAGGAGGTCGTGGCCTAATCAGTGGTCGGCATTTGAGTCGGTCGCTAGGTTAAGTAGCTCTTGCTGCGACCAAGTGACAGATAGTTGACCCATTCTAGCACTGCTTTATATTTGATATCCGACCTCCTCCGTGTTTCGGAAGGCACGGAAAATTGTGGGACCCTATTAATGTCACTTTGTGATATTAGTCGTTAGGTTGTAGAGATCGGGTACTTTACTGGGATAACGTTAGGAAGAAGAAGAGGATTAAAATTGAAGATTATGCAATGATTGGACGAAAGCTTGAGCGAGTTTAATATTATTCTACCTTATTGTTCCACTGCAACATGTAGGATCATTATTGTCCATTATTTTACAGTTTGAAGTTGTCTTGACGACAAATAAGCATGCGCGTCAAAAAATGGCGGACAAAGAAAATATAAAAGTTAAGGAAAGTGATTTATCGCTGAATTTAGGTAGTTGCACAGAAAATTGCAGTCTCTGTGGATATGGATAAAAAAATGCAGCTAAATCTTGCTCGGACATTTTATTTCGTAAAATGTGCACGGGATAATACTACTCTCAGAATAAATACGAAAACATTGCGCTGTCCGTGTTATTGTGCAATATAATTGATCGTTTGATTTAAAAGCGCCATTCAATTTTATTGTACATTTTTATTTTAGATCTAGGCCATGCCTTACATGCCGAACGTTTCAATATTTCTTTCTTTCTTATATTTCTAAAAAGGTTGTTTTCCAACACCAAGTATTTATTGACAAAAGTAACGTTATAGCTTTTTCTTTAAAATATTATTGCTATTACTTGTAAAAGTTTAACTATTCTATTATTTAAACTAATGTGGTGTAAGTGCTTTCCACAGATTGCAACATTAATGTTTACTCTACTAAACAATTAAGTAAAACTGATTATGATATGAAAGTATCAAATCCTCGCTGAACTTCTGAGTTCTCAAACGTTTTATATAATCTCCCTTTCAATGCAAGGTAAAGACACGAAAAAGGCAATCTTTAAAATTTTAATAACTACATATTATATCATAAATTATTTTATCGGCTACTTAAAAATATTGATAATAATATATTATTAAAATAAAAATAATAGTTATGGTCACATTTTCATTGTACGAAAATGTATTTGTACTAAATTATATTAAAACCAATAGCTACTAGTAGTGACTAATTAATTATTGCTATTACATTCTAGTAGATAGAAGAGTACTAACATTCTAAAAAAAAAAGAGCGTGGCACCAAAATGGCGGGAAACAGTGGCTTCGGTGAGTAAACAATATTAATGAGATTTCGCTGTTGAGCAAATTATTTTTTTTTAAATTAAAATAATTTCATTGCTTCATTCAAATAGTCTATAATTTCCCTTATACTGCATCAGCCTATTAAGTTATTGTAAAGTAACTTAAATAATTTATTAATAAAAATTTGATACAGCAACAGGTGTTGATGTCAATAAGTATAAATAATTTAATATTTATCGTAAAATTATAACTTAAGCTAATATTTTATACTTCTGTAGTGACCTGGAGGTTTTACTTTATGTGCTGCTTAGGCAATTAATTTTTTTAGTGTATATCGGAACATACACTATATGTAACTTAGTACACGGAAAATTCAACACATGAATATTATATATAAAGTTAACAGTCCATACAAATTATTTCAATATTATTTCAAATCCAATGGAGATGTGTATAAGGGGTCTATTTAGTTTGAATTAATATTGGAAGACTTGCTCTAAGCCGAAGTCTTCCCAAAGACCGCCTTTTATTTTAGAAACAGTTTAAAAAATTTTGAAAAATATTTTATTCTAAACTTATTAATATTTTGATTTTAGTTAAACGACACGTAATATCTATGGCGATGAGTTATTTTACTAGCCCACTAAACTAATAATATTCCATATAAAACTGCACTATATCGAGGTCGTAACATATTGATATTATATATTTATACTATCGAGTGACAATTTCATTTAGGGCGTATTTTTCAGTAATCAGAGCAAGTCATCTTCTGACAAAATTTTAACATAAAAAGCATATTCGCTTGTATATGGTCGTACAAGTACCATTACTGAATACCAGAAAATCAGCCCTTAATGTAATATTTTGGGTAACTTTGTAAACGTTCAGAAATACAGATGCGGATATTTCCTTAAGAGATGGTGAGTCCGAGCCCCACATTCAATCAGACAGTGTTGAACATTTGTAGTCATTTATAAACAGATGGACTGCCCAAGTGTACTCTAATCAAATAAAGAAGTTAACTTATGATGATGTAATACATTCTCATAAAAAGAAAGGCTTAGTATTTTAATACAAATATTTTAAGGATGTAAACTTCCTTTCAAAGTTACCCAAACAGTAGATATACCATCTACATTCTTATTCATCTTAAATATAATAAAAAAAACATTAATCACCATAATATCAACCGGGAAGACAATTTCATTAGCCTACAGTAAATATATCTTTACATCTAATTACAAATGAGATATAATCCTATTGAATTAATAGCTAAGCGTTTGTTTCACTGCTTGCCAGCAAAATGCCTGTCAGTAAACAAACTACCTGTCAGTAATCTAACTGTCTGACAGTTAACTAACTGCCTAAATGCTAACCAACTGCCTTATAGTAAACTGCCTAAAAGCTAACTAACTGCCTTACAGAAAACTAACTGTCTGACAGAAAACTAACTGACTGACAGTAAACTAATTGTCTGACAATAAACTGTCTGAAAGTAAAGTAACTGCCTGTAAGTAAATCACAATTAATCTCATATGATGGATAAAAATATTTTAAAATAGTATTTACCTGTGACTTCATGTACATTGCTCTGAAGACTTAGACTACATACAATAAAAAGGGATTAGAAATACCTACCCAAGTGATAGTGTAGGTTTTAAAAATATTTTTTAAATCTCATTAAAATCTAATCAGGCATTTTTGCACAATATCAGGATATTTGGATGTATGTTACATCCAAATGTCCTTTAAACATTCAAATTTTGACTTAAATTATGTTAGTGAGAGTAAAGATTATTAACGGTTAGATACCCGATACCTTGATAACTGTGGACTACTAATTATATCTAACTAGCAAACAGTGAAACAAAATATCATGTAAATGTATGAATTTTAACACAATTATTGTTTATTTTTACCTAATAGTAAGTACAAATTACATTATTACTAATAAATTAATAATATTTATAACGACAATTTTTATTACACGATTTAAATAGATAGTTACAGAAATAGACTAGAGATACTGACATACGTAAACAAATTATAATAATAAATAATAATAGAACAATATTTTTAAGAATCTGATTTTTATAATAGGTGAAAATTTTTATGAAATATTAATTATAATCAATAATAAATAAAACTGAATTTCATTGCAATAATTAAAAATAATTTTCCAAAAATAAATCAAACTTTCAACATTTTAAATAATAAAACCTGGAAAGGTATTATTTATTAATTAATAGTAATAATTAAAAATTCCTTAGCTCTCCTCAATAACATAGCATCCAAAAAGCATTTCCTAATTTTTATAAAATCGTTTATTACCTTAATTACTTAGTTAAAGTGATAAAATACAAATTTCATGGAACAATCTTTCACATTATTGGAATTCCGTCCATCCGATAGCGTATTTAAGTGGATGTTTAAAAACAAATTAGATTAAAAATAAATATTCGTAATTTCGTCAAATATCCAAATTCGAATAAATAATATTCAAATATAATTTTGCACTAAGAATTTGAAATTTTTATAACAATTTTGATATCAAAGAAGTCTAACTTATTTGCAAGGCTTTGCACTATTTTTTCACATTCTAATTTTCCCGTCAAATTGTTTTTAGAGAATTATACCTTATGGGTGAACTTGTAAGGTAAAGAAACTTATGAGGTTTCGAGAATCTAAAGTATTGAGAGTAAAAAAGTCTGATTAAAAATTGTATAAAATACTCAACCGTTTCAGGTCATAGTCGGTGTGTTACGTTAGTAAAACTTTACATTATGGCACAATTGGATGTGGATTCTTCACGCTGGGGTAAGACAGGTCTCACGGGCAGCACCTCAGTCTCAGCTTCTGGCATTGTTATGGGAGAATCCTTCCTTACAGATTGTTTCGATACTTCCTGAGCTTTCTGAGGAGGAGGTAGCTTGGGTTCCTGGTGCGTTTGCTTGGGTTCTGTGAGAGAACCGGTGCTGGGGGTTCGTGCTCTCGTATTCGCCAACGATACCCGACGTTCCCGTGCGTTAATAATCGACGTGAGGAACGGGATCTGGTTGCTGATTGCCATCATGAATGGCTTGTACGCAAGGCTGTGCAAAAATTGCAATGTTTAATATAGTTTTTTTAAATAATCTTTACAGAGTTTTAGTATCAATTATTACTTTATTTTTTCAATGCCTTAAACGTAAGGCATAAGGCATACAATAACGATTGCAGTGATACCGCCAATGTCTCACATACTGTAGGTAACTATACCTACTCGGTTACTAAACCGAGACCTCAACATACTACATATTTTCTAAATTGATAATTTTACACAAGCTGTCTTTTTCGCTTCTGATACCTATCGTTATCCGGGTTTAGTGCCAGGGTGTGCTTAAATTGAATGGGATGTGGCTGTGGGGCGAGTTAAGATGAACAACTCCCGTCTGACGTCATTTCCGGAACCCCCACAATGTTTACAAACTACTACTAATATCCCCACGCGTACAGGTGGCAGGGCAGAAAGGCCACAATAAGGTGAGATTCGTTGAGCTGCACTGCACCACACAGACACTCCAAGTTAGAGTCACCCAGAAATTCCCACTTGAACAGGTTGTCTTTACTCTGGCTAGCTGGTGTCCGGCAATTCAAAACCAAGAGGCATATTCTCTGTGACAGGAACAAAGGGGTGAGGGAAAGAAGTACCACTACGAACACAAACGAAACGCTAAGAAGGAGAAGAGATAGAGACAAGGAGCTCACTGTTATATTTTATATAGATTTTGCAATTAATTAATACACGGCCATACTTTAATCACGTTCTTATTTATTATTCAACCACAAATTATAGAACTCCTTCCATTAGATTTCAATACATCCGCAGATAACAGAATACTAAAGTATAAATTTATAACACTCACCACTCGACGTCGGTCCAGGCGAGCAGGTCGATGAGTGCGGTGCGCAGGCGGCGCGCGGCGGGCAGGCTGACCTCGGGCCCGCGCGCAGCGTTGGTGCAGCGCAGCACGGCCAGCGCATCGCGCAGCGCCACCGCCACCACCAGCGCCCACTCCACGCAGCTGGCCTCCGTCATCAGTTGCAAGTAGTACCTGCAACGTTTGCCGAACATTTCAACAATTTTATATGAATCATAATTTTTGAAATCAAACTTCTTTAAGCGCGTTGGGCATTTTTTGAGATGGGAAAAAACCACGGAACTAGTGTCATCTTCACCCTACGCTTGACTTTGACGTCACTGTTACCGACTGATATGGTAATAAGGAAGCTAGATGAAAATATCATTAGGCAGTACTTAGAGGAAGTGCCACGCTTGCATTCCTTTCGCGACGCACCTGGGCATCTGCCCATGTTCGTCGCTTGGCAGTTAGGTGGACCGTCTGCCCTTGTAATATAAAAAAAATAATAATAACAAACATACACACATGCACATACAAACGATCTTGATCTGATTATGTACTTACCATGGAAAAACGAGACCCTCTAGCACAGGTACCTATGTACTTAAAAGAGGGCCTCATACCCATAAAATGTAAATTAGATTTAAGTTAAAGAAATAAAGAATATTTGTATTTGAAAGAAAACTGGCAAGAGTTCAGTCTAAACTTAACTATTATTTCTCTTATATACTTCTAGTTTTGTCTACAGGGGCTGGGCGGATCTTTCTTTTTATCTAACCGGTTAACTGGTTAGATCCATTACGGATACGCGACCCCGGACCACGCTGCAATTGTCACTCTACTTACACCGTCCGTGACGTATCGACAGAGGTGTCGGTAACGGTAACGTCAAAGTCAAGCGTTCGGTGACGATGACGCAAATTCAATGGCATTAAACCGATTTCAAAAATGTCCAACGTGCCTAAACGTTATGTTTTCACTACAAACATATTACCTGAACATAATTATTCAGCTGATACAACTCTTTGAGGTGCAGCGGAGCGGTCATGGTGGGGTTGAAGGAGAGCTTCGCCTCTTTACCGTCCGGGTGGTACAGTTTAAGTAGCGCCACCACCGGGGGAAATGTGTTCTGAAAACAAATTACCGTAGATTATCAGAATATTATAGATATCTCTCTCTATCTTGAGCTTCTATAATAGATATCTCTCTCTATCTTGCTTCATTGCAGAAGATCGTGGTCGTAGCGTGGATACAGCTTCGAATGGATTTATTTTTTCCAATAGCTCCTATAATACAATAGCTAGTAACAAGTACCCTTTTTTGTTATGGTGTAAAATTTGTGATTGTATGGACTAAAATGGTCGTAACCCCAAAATTCCAGCTACAAACAAATAAATTGTAATGTAATCATCACTACTTAATACATTTTTTGGTATAATTCAT
>JANCMC010000006.1:221148-231630 GCA_024363005.1 Charaxes varanes
GAAAACAAAGCTGTTCACGTGACTAAGTACTGGTGGTACGGGACTATCCGATTTGTTATTATTCGAAAATAAAAAAAGAAGTGTAATAATTTGTTATAACACTTTTATATTGTATATAATCGCCGATATAGTATGAAAATTATAAAATTAAATTCATAGTATTTTTCTCACAATAATAATAACACGTTCAAATTTTGAACACACGATGAACATTACATATCAGAAATCTGTTTAAAGCAGTAATTCTTCTTTTGCGACATAAATGAATAAATAATTGCAGCATGCTACGCCGCTTAAACGAATGGAGAACGAAGTACTGGCAAAGCGGATATGCTTCTTGCATGAAACAAACAGTCGAGGTTTATGCAAATTGAGCGCCTTTGTATTTTGTCGGATTATAATATGGCGGGATTAGTAGCGTCATATATCCGAGTGCAGTCCATTTAATTTTAGTGCTTACTGTTTTATTCAGTTTTACGGTTTAAAAGTTTATGAAAAACACCGTATGTCTTTAGTATATTGTTATCCAATAATAATAATAAAATAATTTAACCATTTATCAACTCTGCCTTTCCTTTTACCGGCGGCTGTAATGTGACATGCGGTAGATGCGTCAAAGAATTTGAGGCGATTAAAAAAAAAATTCTAATAATAATAGGGGTTTTAGTTAAAAAGACAAACAAATAATAAAATATCATTACAATAACATTTTAATATTATTAATCACTTTGCTAACTACATATAATGCATAATGTTTTGCTACAATGCCGTTTTTACCAAATTATAACCGGATTAATTCTTAAATGACAAAACGTTTTTTTGCGATTTCCCAAAAATCTGATTTTTGGAGTTAGGTCAATTTATGACTAAACGTGCCATATATACACAGTATAAGATAACCCAAGGAGAGCATTCAGCGACGATGATGCAAATTCAATGTTTTATCATCTCAAAAAATGAGTGTGTCTTAAGTTTTCATTTCAATAACAGAATTCAAACTATGCCTGAGTAATAAGTCCAAAGCACTGCTTGGGTTGCTCCTTCTGTAGTTCCTTCTGACTCCTCAACTACACTGAATGATATGGTGAATTCATGGAATGATATGAATTTCATCTCATGCACGAGTATTGCATTAAAAGAAATTAGGTCCGGATGTAAGTGGTCGCATCGCGCATAGAAATAAATACGGTATAAATTTCCTGTGAAGCGAATACACTTCCCGCACGAAACAAACAGTCGGGGTTTATGCAAATTGAGCTCCTTTGTGTTTCGCCGGGATTAAAATATAGCTGGAATTAGTTCCATGTCAGATATCCGAATGCGGTCCACTTGATTTTATTGCTCACTACTTTATTTGGATTGCCGTCTTTAATTTATGGAACGGCTTTGGGCAAGCATTTGTTACTATAGCAGCTGCTAAATGATACAGTTATATGTCTTGTTGTGCTACTATATTATCTCTCTCTTCTTAGATTATATATTCTACATTATGTTAACCTTCCTTATTTACATCGGTGGCTTCGCCTTGTCCTCGACACATGTCCTCTGACACGACATCTTTCTCTCCTATTTTGGGTCCCCAACGGGAGACTCGTGCCAGTATACTATAGTATAGTCAATTTCACTATCAAATTCTCAGATATTTGGGCCAATAGTATATCTTCTGTTACTATACCTGATGCGAGCCACAGAGGATGCTGTTCGCGTGGCTAAGTTCTGGAACGGAACTGTTTGATGCGCTATCGTCACGACACGAAGAAGAAGCTACTATATAAATTGATGAAGAGTCAAAAACTAATATATCACCTTTTATTCTTTTTATGACACTGGTTGTCTCGTATAATCACATATAGTGCTAGACAAGTACTTTTCTACCTAACACAATCATGAGTTTATTTTTCTGTATTTCTTTGCCCTCTACTTATTCTTTTTTTAGAAACTGTAACATTTGTTATAATTAAGTTTAAGCCTTAATTCCTGTGCTAGTTAAAAAAGATAAAGATACAAAAGAGAGATTCATTTTTTAACGTTTCATGGATTCACCGTGCCGGGTCCGTCGCGTTGAAGAGGAAGGAACCATAGCAGTGCCCGGGACTTGTGACCCAAGTGTAGGTTTAAGAGTGCGCTCTTTATAGTGATCACTAACAATCATCACCTTCACTGCCAGCGTTCCCTACCCTGCCTAGCCAAATCTGGTATGATCCTACTAGTGCGGCTTTAGATGTCCTTTCTAATAATGAACTTATGATAGTTCTTGACAAGCCAAGGTCTTTTATTAGATTATACAGGAGTTTTGCTGTTTGATTTTAATTTTTACGTAAAGTACATATTATCCGTAAACACAACAATAAGTATTTAAGTATTGACAAACATCTTAAAAAGAATATTACTATCTCGATTTAACAACTTTGTTAGTTTAACTAGCTTATTTGCTATGTTATTTAAACGTGCGAGGCAGTTGTATGCAATAAATGCATAAATAATCACTGTTATATTAAAATAGGAAGTAACAATGATTAAAATTATCCATAGTTACTTGAATACGTCTGCCCACGTTATTAACAGTTAGTTTATTTCACCTTAAAACTACTTATTTATACTTCAAATTAAAAGGAAAATAAGTCCACACAATAAAAACGTTGAACTGCTACTAAAGTAGGTATGTCCTCATTTTAATACGGAACCCGAAAAATAGTATTGTTCCCGAATTATGTTAATAGACGAAGTTTATTACGATGGCTTCCCGCTCCCGGCGTCATTCTGTCTGGCACGGGAAAGATATTTGCGATAGTTGGATGGTGTTATGCAAAAGAGTGACAAATTACAAAAATTCAATTGCTTTTTAACCCTAAAAAGAAATAAAAGTAAATGGTGGGTCGGTCTAAGTTACGGTAAGCAAACTCGCGAAGATTTTTAAGATACATTCTGTTCTCTTTGATTTTTTTTTTATTGAATCTGCCACATAATGTAGACACATCTAAGTTAAAGTGCTTAAAGTAATTAAGAAACGAATGATTTTAATAAAGTCCGTTAGGTTCATTGCTTGTAAATGATAAGCGGGCCTTGCAAAAGGTATTATAATAACCGAGTCATGAAAATAAGGTTGGCAAACCAAACAACCCCACCTCTTGATTATTTTAATCTGTATTGTTTAAGTGACAGACACGTCGATAAAGATCCTACCATTAAATGGCATTATTTCAAAGATTTTCAATTAAATAAGAACGAAAAATATCACATGTCACTAGTACAAGGGCAATATCCGAAATTTCAAGTGACACAAATTCAAAATAAGTTATATTAAAACATCTTAATTTTTTTTTTCAAAGAAACATTTAATATGAAAACTATTTTATTGACTGTAAGTAAGATTGTACCTATATCAATATTCATTTATGTATTTTTATTATTCCCACATTCCGTCATTACATTCCGGAAGCGAAATTTAGCAACACTATTAAAGTCCCAAAACGGAATATGTATAAGGAATCTTTAAATCACATTTTCTCAAAATTAAATTTGTGCCGGTAAACACGTTATTACTTAACACCATTCATTTATAACTAGACTAGATGTATCCAGTTGGCCATTACATTCAACCCCGTGGGAATTTTCGGAAAACACTTTCATATAAACGTTACAGCTGATAAAATGCAACGTTACCTTCGATATAAGATCTTGAGGAGGGGACAGAAAACGTCGTGATGCTGAAATAATTATATATTTTTTTAATATAACAAGGGCAAATGGGCACCTATGATCTAGTGTCATGACAGTATTGACGTCACTTCTTGCCAATCTTGTGTCGGAAAGAGGTTCTGGTACCAGGACGCGTCGGCCCAATTCGGCTGCAAACCAAAATGACTCCAAGCTATAATTAAAACATAAGCTACCTCTAATTAAGTTTTTAGTATATACATAAAGTTTTCTCTAAATGAAAAATGTTCCCAATTTTTGGTAACACAACTTTTAAAATTTACGGAGGTTGTTACGATAACCGCGTTAAAATTATTTAAGGGTTCGATAAAGTTTAACAACCGGAGGATATTGACTTCCCGCCTCTTCTCGGCTAATGTAATCCCTCCGCGCCGGTCGTACCTTTTTATCATAATCTCATTGACTTTACGGCTATCGATATTTTTCAGGATGCTGTCAGAGAAATTAATAAGTCAATTACTTTATAGCCCAATTGGTGATGTTACAAAGAGTTGTAAAACTTTAGAATACTGTTTATTGGGAGACTGACACTCTGAGAATGCTGACAGTCCTAAAATAAATTTGTTTCTGTTTTCAACCAAAATTCTGTGTAAGAGTGTAATTCTGTCATACATCACTCTTACACTATCATCATATGAAGCGATACTTCCATGAACGTAAATAACACGTTTAATTATTTATAAAACTCATCAACTTAATATTTATACAGTCATTTACATTTTGGTTATGTTGATAAGTACATTTCGTATCTCATTTACCAAAAAATAGGTCTACATATGTACGAAAAAAGTATAGATTAAAAACCAAAATTTCTAAAGTAAAACAAAATTGAACCCTTGCCAATTGAGCTTAAGTCGCTAGTTTCCTTTTTAATTTCGTTTCCCGAATCTGATCGGGTTGAAACGATGTAAAAAATTTATAGGTAATTTCAAGAGGCGGAAGAAAAGAGGTTCCACGTAAATGAGATCTTAATATTCCACTTAACTACTGCCAGGGGAGTCGTATAATAATGTAAAACTGAAAACAAAATATGATAACGCCTTTGCAGTGGTAATTTTCTTTTAACAGCGGGGCTATTTGTTTGATTTCTAAGTATTCGTTTCATTTTACCTTATTTTTATTAAAAATATGGTATTCAAGTAGCTGTATTGATCCAGATATTATCTAAATAGGAATTATAGACATCATAGATCTGTATTCAGCATGCTATCGTTTCTTTTTTGTGTCCCTCAGCATACAAGGAATCCTAGTTTGGGGGTCAATACTGCTTTGATTAAGTGTAATGTATATTTTGGCCAAATAAACGTTATTTATTTTAGGGTTCCGTGATCCTACAAGGAACCCTCATAGTTTCGCTCCGTCCGTGCGTCTTTCTATCCGACCATGACTTACTTCTACAATTATGAAATTTTGTGTTTGTTTGGCATCATACAATAATAATTATTTTACTTTAAATTTTAGAGGTGGCTCCCATATATGTAAAGTGGATTTGTTTTTCATTCAGCCCCATCATGTATCATTGAATACCGCTTTTCTAATAAAAGCCAGATTTGAAACACAGCTTTTTAATTACGGGTACCATTTTTGAGTAATTGTCTTCAAAGTGTGAGACACGGAGGTCCATCTCCTAGGATTTTCAAAGTATTTGATGCAGAGATAAATGTCTAATGGACCGGGTCTTAGCTCTATGACGACACACAAATAATAATAATAAATATATAGGACTATATGACACGGGAAGTCTGATCTTAAGGTAGACAACTTAATGCCTGTGTTATAGGTAACAGACGCCTGATATACACGATATTTTTATATATTTCGGGTAAACGCCCAGAGTGGAAAAAATGAGAAATCCGTATGCACGGAGTCCCAAGCTCACGATTTATACGGTGTAAGAGAAAAGGGCGGTGGTTATTTTAGCCCGCAACAGCTTAATAGCCAGATCGGGCCCTGGCTTTTAGGCATTGCACGTTGCATCAATCATGCCTGAATAATGGGTATGGCACCAATGGATGCCCAGAGCTTCGCTTAGAGTAGGGCAGCGCGTTCAGGGGGAGGCGCGGATGCGGCGAGGGGCGCGGGGGGGACGCGACGCGGCGCCAACAGCGACGCCTGCTCCTGCGGACACCACGCTCGCTCAGCACACCGCGGGCGCGTGACACGCCTTGCGTGTCACGGAAACGGACTTGCATGTGTCACGGAATTGTGGACCGAACACGTCAAGAATTTATATAACACGGGATGTTCTAGCGTCGCCGCGTAAAAAACAATTGAAGCAAGAAATGTAAGAAAATATGTACAATCATATATCTGCTGATAAAATTCATTTAAAGGCCCCTAATTTGGTGGAATAATTGGTTAGTATATACACTGCAATCTCCCCTACAACACGATATTCTTATAACGCATTCATATTATCCTATAATACATATAATATTATAGTATGCGCATTCGGAGTCGTATAAAGCGCGTTGTAGGAGAATACTTATATAACGCGTTTTCCTATAACGCGAAATCTACTAAAATCTACTACGTTATAGGGGAGATTGCAGAAGCAATATTGTCTATCGTTGTTTTTGACATTTACCTACAGCGTAGCCTAAAGAATAACTACTGCACGTCCATCACCTTTTCTCACTTATATATTAATAAAAGGAAAAAAATAAGAGGCAAAGAATATTCCATGACATATAATGGAATATGAGTTAAAATGACCGACATGAAGCAAAGTCCTTGCTAAGTTGGAATTTTTGTAAACATCCTACTGGAAATTTATTAAGATTCCACTAAGTTGTAAAATATACATATATATGAATTATTGTAAAGATCCCATATAAGGCGCACTTTGTCGGCTACATTTTTGTAGTAACAAGCTTTTGATATACTACCTCAGTGGGGTTGTTCTCCGGCGCGTACATACTTTCGTATATCGGATTCGCGAAGTGGTTTCCGCCATTCTGAAAGAGAATTTTTATATTGTACCAGCTGATCGGGTTTAGTGAACTCCCTCTTTACGTTATAATTTCAATTTAATAACTTAAATTAAAACTTATGACACTTTCTGGAATTTATGTATATTCTTGTATTTTTACTCTATTATTAAAAAAAACCTGTTTTACTCCAGATACAAAGACAGACAAACAAAACGTAGAATTTGTTGAGACGGTACGAAGTTTGCTTCAAATTACACATCAATTTTACTTATATAATGTATCATATTTTTTAATAAGCTTAGATAGATAAATATAAAAAAAAAAACTAGCTATGCTCATGACTTCACGTAAAATTAGGTAAAAAAAAATTTGATTCAATTTTAGCCTGATAATATAGCCTATAGCCTTCCTCGATGTACGAGCTATCTAACATTAAAAGAATTTTTCAAATAGGACCAGTAGTTCCTGAGATTAGCGCGTTTAAGTAAACAAACAAACCCCCCAGTTAAATTATATTATTATA
This sequence comes from Charaxes varanes, assembly GCA_024363005.1. Taxonomy (NCBI): domain Eukaryota; kingdom Metazoa; phylum Arthropoda; class Insecta; order Lepidoptera; family Nymphalidae; genus Charaxes; species Charaxes varanes. The sequence goes on from JANCMC010000006.1 coordinate 228,322, forward strand.
GACAATACGGTAATTTCATTTTTATGAATGTAATTACCGGTTGTAATAACTGCATTTCTGATAATCAATTTTGTAGTCACAGTCTCTTAATGCCTAATTATTTTTTAATTGGCATTACAATAAAATATTATTTATACGTATAACCTTTAAGACGCTTATTGCAATTTTGTTGTCGAGTGTCCAGCTATAAATGTTAAGTAGATATAATCTTAAACACACTGGGAGTTGATTATCAATCCTTTTTTTAGGGTTCCATAGTACTACAAGAAACCTTTATAATTTCGCTCTGTCCGTCCGTCTGTTTGCCCATAAAGTGCCCCCCCCCCCTAGCCATTCCAAACTATTAAACGAGACTTGAAATTTTCCATGTTGAAGGAAAATTATTGTGAACGAAATGGGACAACTACTTTTGAAGTTATTTAACAAATACGTTTATATCGTATCAGTTACGGAGACCTTCTACCGTGTTTTGACACGCTTTTGGCCATTTTTATTCTTCTCAATTAAAATCTTTACATAGTACAAAACAAAGACGCTATGCGTTGTTGTAATGTAGTTTTTACCAATAAACAGACTGATTCAATAGGAAGGTTTATAAATGTATGTACATACATAATACATTCATATCTATATTGCACCGCTGCGAGGAAAGAACGAGTCGCTCGCTAATCTATACTAATATATAAAGCTGAAGAGTCGGTTTACTTGAACACGCTTATCTCAGGGACTACTGGTGCGATTTGAAAAATTCTTTCAGTATTAGACAGCCCATTTATCTAGGAAGGCTATAGGCTATCTATTTTTGACCAAATTTTACGCGGATAAAGTCGCGAGCACAGCTAGTTTTGAACAATTTAAGTAACTGAAGGGAGACCAGAACTAAGAAATAGGACTACTGAGTGTTAAGATGGGTTTGAGATTATTAAGTGTCACGTGATGGTTCGACTTACAGCGTGGGGCGGCTCCTGTGGCGGGTCGTGGTCATCCTCTCCCGCAAGGTACATTGGGTTGCTGATTTCTAGCGCTTCGCCCGGACCCTCGGCTAGCCTTTCATGCACGAAGGCGCCACTGCAAAGAACAAAATATTTTAGTAAAGCTACTAATAAATAAGACTTGTCATCTTTAAGTACGCCCAGTAAATTACAGTCGCACAACGACAATGCTTGTTGATAGTTCATTAATTCACCGGCATTTGAACAAAGACCCAACCCCCCAAGATTCCACCCAAGCTGGTACAGTAGCCTAGCTGGAAACTTCTGAATAAAGACACGAGGCGCAACCTCAGAGTAAAAAAAGAATTGAATGTAAAATTTTATTTTATAAGAAATATATGATGATTCGCAAGACTTCGGTATTTGCATCGACAGAGTTCAGACCACTATGTAACTCAAGTAATAATTAAACTTATAGTTATGTATTTAACATACAGTAATAAACTTATAGTTAATTTGTTTTTTTTTTCAGTCTTACGGCTGCGTCCTTCATAATAAGCTCAACTTAATTACAATAAAAAAAACAACAATTAAAAACTACTTCTATAAATTTTACAACTACTTACTGTCTCCGCCTATGCACGATGTACATAGCTGCTAAAAGCGCAGCGAGTAGTGCCACCACAGCCAGCAGTCCGGCGCCCCACGCTACGCCCGGGGCCGAGACCGCCGGCTGGATGTCCCCTGCGCACTGCGACCCTTCGCCACAAGCGCAGTACGGCGTGCCAGGTTCAGACGGATCGTCTGTAAAAATTGTTAAAATGCTCATAACATATTTTGGAAGCCTTGTGTTTTTTAAATAACCTTAGTCCGCAGAGTTTTTTTTTTAAATATTGCAAGTAGTTAAACTACATGTCTACACCATCATTTTGTCCTTGTAGACATCTCTTAAGATATTAAACTTTTTAAACAGTTTTATTAATAAAAGAGACACATAAATCGATTACTTTAGTAGTGACGATACTTTAAAAGAATAAGTTTAACACGTCGATAGCTCAACAGTGCGCGGTACAGACTTTAATCTGTGAGGGGCTCCTTTCAAACCTCAACCTTGTTAGGCTATCGTCACAAAGTACAGAATAAAATGTGGCCAAGATCGTTTGTATAAAAGGGTTCCGTATCTGATACGAGATAAACGTATTTGTTAAAGAATTTCACAAGTTGACCGATTTCGACATCGAAAATATCAAGTCTAATAGTTTGGAAGTCCTTGGGGGCACCTTGCAGGCGGCCAGACGGATGGACCGACGGAAAGCAAAACAAAAACAGTTGGTTGTTTGACTACGTAAATTAAAAAAAAAAAAACACTAAACGCACCTAAAAAAGTCTTCAGTACTTACCGGCAGGTTTCCAGACGCAGACGGCTCCGGGCGGGCAGGCGGTGGACAGACAGGCGTGGTCGTGGCCTACGTAGTGACGACATCGTGGCCCACCCCATGCGCCCGCACACGCGCACGCTCCGCTCGTGCCCTCGCTCCACACGCAGCGACCGCCGTTCGCGCACGACCCCACGCACGATCCCCATTCTGAAATATACGATAATACATGTAAATCGCCATATTGTTTTTGCTTTATTAAAGAATTCTAGGAATACTTCAGTTATGCTCTTTTATCCCTCCAACTGTACTTAAAAGTTCGTAAAATTCTTCGTTCGCGATTATTCGCGACATTTATATGTTGAACTGAGTTAGGGTTAGAACGGACGGTTCTTTTCGGATAATGTATATTAGGGGAGGCAGCGATGCTTAATTTGAAGTCACTAAAACGCTGTCGGGATCAATTAGACTACGTATATTAGGTACAGAAATAGGTTATGTTAAGTTACATTCACGTTATCAATAACGCCTGGAGCGTAGTTCTATGGACCCGGTGATGGTTTTAGCTGCATTGCCTTGAGAAAATCTTCAGATTATATGTTTTCCATAATCCTTAAAGGATTTCAGTCAAAAATAATAGCGCGAATATTTCTTGGTATTTTTTTTACTTATTTACACAATTCTTCTTTGTAAAATACATTTAATGTATAAAATTGAAGGGTTTTTATGTGAATGAGTATGTTTGTACGGTAATTATGCAGTTTGGTTACTTTTCCCAAAAATGCATATTTATTTTTTCCTTCTCGAAGTTGTTATTTGCGCTCTAGTTGTTATTCCGACGGAAGAGGCTGACATTCCACGTGAAACGTGACTATGTTGCGGATAGGTTAGAAGCAGATGGGCGACGCCCGAACCGCTTCGCGGGTTTTTTTTGTTTTAACTCAGAAATGTATGTAAAAATATGTGTGTGTAGAATGTTAACATTAACGTCGAAATGCACC
>JANCMC010000006.1:254365-264815 GCA_024363005.1 Charaxes varanes
ACTACACTGACTTTCCGATGTGCCTCAACGCACGTTTCGCTTCGACACCGAAACATCATCAGGAGATAGACTCTACAGAGCTTGTTCGTAAAGTGACTAGTAAAAGAAATTGGAGAGAAAAAAAATACGCCTGTTGCTTCGCTCGCGTCAGTATTAAAAGTACGTGTGGATGCGATGTTCATTCGCCAATCGTTTTATTTCATAATCGCCTCTTTGTATTACGTTATTTTAATTAAAATATGTGATCTTAGTTAAGTTTCTGTTTTATAATGGTGAGAAGGCATTTGAAAAAATATATATAATGTAAAATATGTTAGGAACCATCCATTAATGACGTGAGAATTGAAGACAGCGCTTGAAAGGGTTTGACAAAAATCACGATATACTACGAGGGGAGGGGGGTGGAGTAATATATTACGTTTATTTTTTTTAAATGCTTTAAAAAAGATCACGTGATTAATGGACGGCCGGCGGAATAAAGTTGCGGATCGACAGTCCACTTTTAACTTTTACGTCTTTTTTGATAGTAGAAAATTGGCTGTGTAAAGAATATCGTATAGAAATTTTGGCATATAGTATGTACAGACTACGCTAAATATGTTATCTTGTAGTTTAATATATACAAAGAGTTAATGGGTAAATTATAAATTACAAAATATACTCACCGGCAGAATTAGCGGAACATAAAAAAGGGGTATATAAAATAGTTTTGTTTAAGAAAAATAATAATAATGAAGCATGAAACAACAATTAAATTAACAAGTTTAGACAAAACTAAAGAAGAAAAATGTAATTTTTTTAGATTTCGTAATGACAGAGAAATATTTGAAAATTTTAATTTTTGGGACGGTTTACAGTTAATTAAATGAATTTGTAATATCGAGTGTGTCCCCTCCGTGCTTTGATTAAGGTTTCCATGCATCTGGGCATGATGTAATACTGTAGCCAAACATAGCTCAGTGTTTGTACATTTTTGACCTTTAAGTCTTCAAAGTACTACAAAACTTTGTGAAGTTACACAAAGTCCCTGGCCACACTACATGATCATTGCAATGATCATTCAAATGAAGCAATGTCTGGCTCCGGTATAAGAAAAATGCATTTTGTTGTGATTAGTTTTTTCTACACTATGGTGTTGCAAATTAATGTCAAAACATATTAATTTAATTGTTGTTTTAATTATTATTTGTTTAAAAATAAAAATGACTATTTTATATTCTTCCTTTTTTTGTTCTGCTAATTCTGTCGGTGTGTGTATGTATAATTTACCTATTATAAGACCTTGATCGCTTTGAACCGTTTTTTATTATGCAATTTGCATTGTAATTGTGTCTTGTATGTACAGTTTTTCTGTTGTATTCATATTGTTAAATGGTGTGATTATTGGCTTGTTACTATATTATGTATCGAGAATTGTATGCATTTTAATTTAAGTTATATTTTAACTGTATTATTAGAAAAACTGAATAGAAACTTGATTTTTCTTTACGACTTTTATTTGTAACTAGCGGACCCGGCAGACGTTGTCCTGCCCGAACGTGGACTTATTTTTCTGTATCAAATTATAGCGCCATCTATTGGTCACTTACGCCACCGAGCGCTCGCGCCGCCAACCAGCTCTGTCTCCGTATTTTAAATCTCTTATATCTTCTAAGATATTCATTAGCATGATATGCTGCAAAGAGCAATTCTGATCAGCATAAAATGTATAAAGTATCTAGCGTATTTAAATGGAGAAGTATTAATAAGGTATTCTTTAAAATAGCTTCGTAAATAGTACATTACTTTTTTGTAATATATAAAAGATGAAAAATGGTTCCTGTGGGTTATACTTAGGAGACAGACTTATGCCATCGCGAACTTTATCATAAATCTTTTTTAAGATGTACAATTCCGTAGTACATTATTTTGTTCTATCTAGTAAGGTTTAGCCAGCGCACGCGACGTAAGCTATTAGCTAGTACAAAAAGACTATTTTTACCACATCTCACTACAATTCATTGAAATTCTCGGCATTTATCTTCTATAACAAAAATGTGTTATAGATATAAACCTTCCCCTTGAATCTCTCAATTTATTGGTGAAAACTGAATTAAAATCCGTTGCGTAGTTCGAAAGATCTGCGCGTACAACGCTGGGAAAAGACTTCATTTTATACTATGTAATGATGTAATGGCATTGTTGTACTCACACTTATGGTTAGACGAAAGATCCAGTGCAAACGCCATTTACTGGAAGTATTCCAAAGTTCCGACCAACTTCGCATTTTTTTATTAATCTATGACCCACATATGGCAAAGGCCTCCCCCCTCTCCAACCACATCTTCCTATCCTGGGCAACTTGAATCCATTTCCTTCCCGCAAGGGCCTCCAAGTCATCTCGCCTCTTCCTCGGTCTATCTGGTCGTCGGTGGCCACTGGTGGGAATCCATACTGTCGTAACATTGGCCAACCTTTGCTGGTCCATCCTTACCATATGCCCAACTCATTCCCACTTCAGCTTTGCTGACATTCCCCACATCCATCACTCCAGTCATGGAAAGCAGGATGGTGTGGCTAGCTTCGCATTATTTAGTATTTTAAGTCTGGAGTTTATCTTTCTTTTTTCTTAAACCTTCCCAGAAGAAGTAAAACAAAACCGTGGGTTTAAATAAGCCCAGCTATTTTTGAGTTAATGCAAGAAACGGTTTGTGATCTAATTTAGGTTACATACCGTCAGAAGCGCCACCTAGCGGGTCCAAATTTTCTGCAAATCATCTACGAACATCTTATTTTATCTGTCGTTCCCGCAATTTAGAAGGTGTAGGGTGGCAACATCTTGTACAGTGTAAAATAGACAGTGCTTTACCATTTTGGATGAATTTAAATGAAAAAATTAACGTAATGCCTAACAAGCAACTAAAAGCCTTTTAACTAATTGACGTGCAAACGAAATTCGAGCTTAGCGTGGCAAACCAATTTCTTGGTCCACTATACAGTCGATTTTTATCTTTAAATCTGTTAAAAGGAAACCACAAAATAAGTATAGAATTTATTCTTAGTCTTAAAATATTACATTTTCTAACTTAATTCTAATGAGCTTCCACTATTTCATGTGGGAACCACTGCGACGACTCGAGCGCATCCCAGAGGCACAGATCGGGATCCAAAAATTCTTGATTCATCTGGTCTACGTCGATTTCTTTCTTGTGATCTGCCAGAACAAATGTGTGCATTAAAATTAGCGATAAAATGTATGTAAAACACGAAAAATGAAAATATTAAAGGTAAATATAGATAAACCCACAAAAGCGAAAGGTACGCGTACAAAGATAAAATTTGGCAAGGAGGTAAGTTCATAGTTAGTAGACTTCCGCTAAGAACGGATTTTTCTATAATGCCGGAGCCAGACATAGCTTCATTTGAATGATCGTTTCAATCATCAATCGGGTAGCAACAGAAAATGGGTACCGCGACTCCAAGATTCGTGTGCTTACACCGAGTTGCCAATCCCTTTCACATTGTGGAGTAAATATTGGGACACTCTCCTGTATACCTAGTTACCGTTCTGTATGTCTAGTTTTAAGATTGTTATTTATTTATTTTGATTTTTACTCTGTTATTATTATATTATGTATGTGTCATATTGTTTACTGTTCATAATGTTTGAATAAAAGTTGTTTCTTTCTTCTTCTTCTTCTTTCTCAATGATCATGTAGTGTGGCCGGAAACTTTGAGTAGCTCTGCAAAGTTTTGTAGAACTGTAGTCTACAAGGACAAAAATGTTTTGTACATTTTTGTCCTTGAAGACTACAAATTTCTACAAAACTTTGGGCTTCTACACAAAGTCCCCGACCACGATATATGATCATTCAAATGAAGCTATGTCTGGCGCTGGAATTAGCAGTTTCAGTTTAGTCGATGGTAACTCAATTGCGACCTTATATTGAGAAAAAAGATGTAGTTTATTAGCAAAAATTTAGTCTATGGCAAGTTGCGTATACTCACCGACGAGAGCAAGGTCGTCGTTGGGCGTTTTGGCGGGCGGTACGGGCGCGGTCTCCACGACCGGCGCCGCTTGTTGCGCCGCACCCTGGTCCTGCCCATAGTAACCCGACCACGCTGAGTAATTTTGCCAATAGGCGGACGGATCGTAATAATGGTTGTACTCCTATAATTATAACTGCACATCATTATCATTCATTGGAAGCTAATTGCGAGCTGCGCGATTTTGTTTATTAACTGCATTTTCGATCACTATTTGATGTTTATATAGTATAGAGTACGCCGTTATATCGGAACATACGTACTTCTTGGGATGGGGTGGATAGAAAGAGATAGTGATAAATGAAAGAGAGATAGGGTAAAATTAGATTCTTCGTTGCTAACGGTTTATCCATTAGTCACGTCACCCGTTATATCCGTACGTATGTTAAGTCACAATTTTATGAGTTTTAACTCAATATTTTTATATTTAACCGCAATGTAAATAAAACTTAAAAGTCGTAACAGAGGTAGCGCGGCGCGATCGTTGACTTGTTTTGCAAGTCAACATTTTGTTGACGATTGCTTCCCAATGTTCGCGATACATTGCGCGCTCAAGAATGGGATGAGGATGGCATTATCTGTAACCTCTCATTTCAGGGATGAAAGATTTTTGTGATTTTATTTAGAACATTAAATATAGCTTTATCACAAAGTTTGCGGTAACATGTCTTTTACACCTGTATGTAGAGGAAAGGGAAATTAAGATGTATAGTCTATACTATATGGTGCTTACATAAGGAGGGGTATGGAGGGGAAGGAGGGAGGAGTAAATTCTAGTCGTGCATCTGAGCTGACACACATTTTTTTTTAATATTGACGTATTACGTCATAAAGCTTTTGACACCCTCTTCCCATTGTCGTCCAATGTCACATTTTGGTTGGTTCTATTAACGTACGACGTAATTTAGGGATGAGGATTGATATGATAATTGCTAGATTGAAGCTTCGATACCTCAACGGTAGAAACATGGATGGGACATATAGCATGTAAATTTAAAACTATGGCAGAAGGCCTTAGGTTTTAATTTCGAGTTTCGAAGGAAGGATGAAAGTGAAAATATCGCATTATAAAATTTGTTATAATATATACATTATAAAAGATGTTGTTTAAGCAACATTGCCTTGAGAAAATCGTCAGATTATATTTTTCCTTAATTCTTAAAGGATTTCCTTCACATTAAAAAAAATTGCGCTCGAAAATGTGACAAGCGACGAGTAGAAGTTTTTAAGTTATTATATAGGACATGACTCTCCCATTTTTTTTATTACACGCTGAATTCGTGAGATTATTGAAATCTAAACTTATATCTCCTATAAGTGTCCCAAGGCAACCCCCTATATTGAGAATTCATATTTGGTGGACATTACAGGATGCAAGGATACACTCCCTATATGGTTTTCTGACGCGCTCCAGTATTGCGCAAAATTTCCGCTTGGGCTCCCCTACTTTTTACAAACCAAGTAATCTATAAAAGACGAAGTTGTCTATCTAAATCTAATTACAAGTGGCCTTAACTATGCATGAATACTAATATATGTAGCGTTCTATAAATATATACATATATTGTATTTTACAGCATTCTGCATTCTATATCTCTCTTCTACAATTACATACTCACACAATCTAAACTATTGTTGCATATATTATATACATACATAATTTAATTTTTTAAATTTCTTTTTAGAATTTACAAACCTTAACCGTAATGTCTTTGTATTTATTACTTGAGACACATTAAAGCAGACTTTCTTACTACGGAAATAAAAATTCGTGTCTAAGAATCGATTATATAACATCAATTATAGAAGTGGTTCGAACAAAAGAGTAGGATGTCCTATAAATAAAAATGGCCGAAAGCGTGAAAAAACACGCTTATATAGAAGGGTTCCGTATCTGATACGCGATAAAAGTATTTATTAAAAAACTGCAAAAGTTGTTCATCGATTTAACTCAAAATAATTTTCCTAATGAGTTTTTAGCGTGTTCAATTTGGTAAGTTGAAATGGGTATATTTATCACCGTTCTTTAACTTACTGTTACTGATATTGGACAGTACATTCCGATATAGAAAAGAAACACGCAAGAGTGATCGAAAACGCTAAATAAAAGCAAATGGTATATTATTTGCAAAATTACAATCATCGCGCAAGCAAATCTGCAGTTATAGAGCGACGCGGTAATCCAATTAGTAGAAGTTTCAAGCAATTTTTGTTTGCGATAGAAGACTGTATGAGCTATAAAGCGAAGTTGCAGCTATATTTATAGTACAATATGCAATATGCATATATGATGCTAAGACAACTGTAATATTCAAATTTCAAATATTCAAAACTTTTTGAATGGATACAGCAGCTTTGCAATTAAAGGTACCAGCATAATTTTTCAGCCTCCCGAATTTATGGGATAAATTTATTTTCAGATTTCAAATTTGCTATGAACATAATATGTAGAAGTAATAAAGACACAAAAGTCATGATTTTATGACCAAATCAATAAATTAATTCTATGTATGTATGAAAATAAAGTACTTTATTCCTTAAGTAAAATGGCCATAACAAACTCCATAAAGTTATACCCATATAGCTTAGTACATTTTTTAATGTGCATTACCAAAGCATAAATGCAGAACAAGGTAAATACTGTAGGAAATGTTTCCTTTAAAACTGTTATCCTTTTTTGACATGTTCGATTATAACTTTTCTAAGGAATATTACAGTGTCCAAGCAATTATATGCATTATTCTAAAATAATGAAGTTAATTTAAGCTAAGTAATATATTTGACTATATGATAATTTAGCCAAAGCCATATTTATAATGGAGAAGCTGAATTCATCATTATGATTATAATTTTTGGTATTTGTTTTATTCATATATCATAACAAATGTTTTGTCATTGCAACATATAAATTTAGTTAAAGCATGCATTAATATTCACAAGTAAGACAAGCATAATTTATAACAAACACTTTTAATTGATTGCAATCAAAACAATGCAATGTATTGATGCAGATAAATAATTCATTTTAACAATTACATTTAACTATACAGAAGGGTGTGCGAGTCATCAAGCTAGGAATACTAGAAGCTATTTATGTTCATTATATGATCTACATAATTTAAGTATTACAATAATAATAAACAATGAAATGAAAATAAATTTGTTTCCTTCGAGAAGATATTTGTTGAACGGAAAGCACTTTTTTGTGTCCTCGTAAGCTTTTAAAATAATCTTTTTTACATTTTTTACAGATTAGAAGAAGTTGTTAGTAGGCTTTCACATAAAATATATTCTTCTTAAATTGGTAAAACATAGCGCATAGATGTTTTAATTGTTAGAAAAGCCAATATAGTAAGAGAATAGACTTTCTTTGCAATCCACAGATTTACTGTGCGGATGCCAAGTCTATTATTTGCAACCAAAGAGAAAGTTTTATAGATTCTTTTAAAATTCTATGATAGTGTTCCCACCCCTGCACAGCAAAATTTTGTATGAACTGAAGCTTTAGAACAATATAAAAGTTGTACCTGCCCACCGCTGTATGAAGTCGTATTAGTGGCCGGTGTAGAGTTCTGTGTGGTTATTGCACTTTTGGGCTTAGGCACAGCAGTGCAGATTTTAAGGGGCTTATTTCCTAAACCTGTGTATCCGTTCATAGCGTATAATGCATTACGTTGCTCTTCCTCTTTGCCAAATCTAACGAATCCATAACCTTTTGTGTAGCCAGAACTGTCCAATATTACTGAAACATTTAACATAATTCTGTTAAAAAGATTAATTTAGTTAATTAATTTCTGAGAAATTTATGAAACAAAATTATACGTATTATATAATTTTATAAATGAGAGCCGTTTTTAAAGGATACCACTGAAATTTTATTACTTTCATTTACACTATGAATTGTTTAAAACTCTTTTTACAACCAATCAACTTTTTCTATAGTAAAATGAAGTATTCAAATATAAGCAGGAAAAATAATTTAGGTTCAAAACTGACCACCTGCCAATGTGCATAAGGCTAAAACCAAAAACACAAGTGACAAGCATAATTTCCTTGAGCAATATTACCTTTGGCTGTTTTAATTGATGAATACTTCCCAGCGAAGACTCTGTATAATGAATAGTCGTCAACATCTGGACTTAGATCCCCAACCCACACAGAAAACTCTCTCTCTTGCTGCATGTTAGCACGAGCTTCTCTTGATGCTGTATTAAGTCTGAACCTTGCAACCGGGAATGTGCCTGGGATGGGTTTACCATTAAGTTTGTGCATTGTGTCTATGGCTTCTTCATCAGTCTATAAATAAAACCAATAGAATATTAAAATAATCTTTTTTTTTTATTAGCCTGTAATGTCCCACAGCTGGGCAAAACCCTCCCCTCTCTTAGATCACTCTCCTCTATCCAGAGATACCCCAATGCACTAAAATCTATAATAATTCAAAAGATTCTATAATATATAAAAAATCTATGGAAAACAATATAGACTATACTTATATAATCCACTTATTACCAAACTTTTTAACATAACAATTTCAGAGATCTCTTTTAGAGATAAATTCATTCATTGTATACTTCTACTCTATATTGTGTATTTTCTTTATAACTTTTACATGTATAAATATTCTGTATAAATCTTGTGGAAAAATAAATTTATTAGTAGAACTAATAATCCAGAGATAAAATTTAAAGTGAGTCTAATTTTTAAACCAACACAATTATGCTTCTAGCTTTCTATAAATTTGCCTGATACAGAGACATACTTGATGACTGAGAACCACGTTGAAAAATTCCCATAGAATTCAATTAAGTGGGACAAAAGACACACAGAAACCAATAAGGTATATTGTTTTCTATGTGGTTTTTTGTCCCATTTAATTGGGTTTGGTAGGATTTTTTCAACAGGGGATGACATAAAGTTTTTAAGGGTAAGTTTTATAACTAAAGTAATTAAGACAATAAATAGACAATAGGAAATTAAAATATAAAACTGACATATTATTTTACCTGGAAGTGTACAAAGGCATATCCAGCTGGTTCTCCTGTAAATTTATTCCTCATGACTTTAACTGCAAGTGGTCTTTGCCCCATACGATGAAAGGCAGCCATTATGAAACTCTCAGTCATATTTGGCTCCAGCTACAAATAGTAGTAGACGATTAAAGAAATCTCGATTATAAAATAGTATGTACTGTATTTTTTTATATCACAATCGACAAAGAAAGAATTAATAATGTTTATTCCTTCTTATACAAGCATGTAAGGTCACAATCGTCAGCATTGAGTAAAATGACCCAAAGGGGAGACAACAATATTAAAATTGTTAACTCCTTTCTCTAAATTTGCTTTCTACTTCTTCTCATAAAGATATAAATCAAAGTGATGTATGCCAAGGAAGCTGTCTCTGCCAAGGGAGAGAAGCTCATGTAGACAAATCAAATTGGCTAGACTACCGTCCGAATTACAGTAAAAATTTAATTTTGGATTATAGAAGTCGCTTCGACCTAGTGCTTGAAGGCCGTGCTTGAAGGACGCTTGATGTAGTTGTAAATGCAATTAAAAAAAATAACTTTTAATATTAAATACACCAACTTACACTGCCCATCCATAGTTGGCACTGCATTGCCATGAGTATTGTTTTACTAAATTCTTTAAGAGATATATATTTTTAACCACACTATTATTATTTAACACTAATTACCGGGCTAGAAACAATCCCATGCACAATAATAATATGAAAATTTAAATTACTGTTGGTGTTTAGTTTTAGTTGTCAGTTGTCAGTGTCAAAAACCAAATTTTTAAGATGAACTTCAGTCACTGACTACTTCTTAAAGTGTGTTCCTCTTTGGTTTCCTATGAGCGATCGGCAATACAAAATAATCTGTATTCTGTGTAATGCAGTTACTAAGTTCTTTTTTTAATCTGTCCCTATCTAATCAATTTTTTAACAATTGACGAAAAGAAATTGATAATGACGTGAAATGTGATTCATTCGAGAATCTTTTCAATTAAAAGTTTTTTTACATCGTGACTTAAAAGTTAAAACAAAGGCAATAATTATTTTAATTTTGGGAATTTTACTTTGTGATATCGAAATATTTGTGTTATAATAAGGTTGCTTCGTTCTATTAAAATTACTTTAGGCGAAGTATTTGGCGTAATAAATATGTCCCGTCTCGATAATATGGACGCCTTAGAAAAACAATTAGCCGAACTTCAAATGACAAAAGATTTGAATTCACCGGGAAAAGTAAAGAAGATACCACCAGCTGTGCCACCCAAAAAGAAGGCTCAACCACAAGTTCCCCACAGTGCTGTCGTCAATGCATTACGCGAGCCGTCATATTCTTCCAAAATATCGCCTTTACAAAGTAATGTGGTACCACCGCCGCCGCCCCCACCCCCGACTTACAGCAATATTC
>JANCMC010000006.1:399063-412874 GCA_024363005.1 Charaxes varanes
CCTGGTGTTGCAGTTGTCCATGGGCGTTGGTAGTCACTTAAGAGTACCGCCTGCTCGTTTGCCCCTTGTTATATATAAAAATAAAAAAAAGTTGTTTGCGCAATACTGAGTGGTATTCCGCTGGAGGAGACTGATTTTTTTTTTGTAAAATTTTCGAGTTATGAGTGCTACAACACTGCTGCTGCACCAGCACATTTTGGAGCATTTCGACGTTACTGAATCATTATACTTCTGTATTAAAACAAAAAAAATACCGTGAAGCGGCCAGGAGATCGCTGCTCGATCGCCCGTCCGCTTCTAACCTATTAGGAACCGATACAGAGTTACGTTTCGCGCGGAATGTCAGACTCCTCCTACGGAATATCACTCATTAGAGTGCAGACAATAACTTCGAGAAAAAAATATACATGCATTTTTGGGAAAAGTAAGCAAACTGCATAATCACCTTAAATGTTATAAAAGCGGCTCTTATTAAAATAAAACAGAACCAAATTAAGACTCTTTAGTCTTGGTATTAACAGGGGATATCATTTTTTTAAATTTAACATTGTTCTTCTTGGAGTGCTTTCATGTCTGAAGGCTGTCTGTCAATTCAGAAAATGGTCAACTTATGCGAGATGAAGCAGATGCCGGCACTTGTTTTGTCTTCGATCTCACCCATTATTATGCAGGGCAACCTCGATTTAACAAATCGGAAGGGAACAAGAAAATATTCGTTATATCAAGTAATTCGTTGAACTGAGGTTTGTTATGTTGAGCTTAGGTTGGTCTAAAATTCGTTATAAAAAGGTAAAAGAATAGTTTTATTATTAATAGTTAAATCTTTAACAACAGTGACGAGCAGAAGTATTTACAATACTTTCCATCAAAAAATAATGATTGTTTTACGAACAAAAGCGTGTCGAGACATGTCGCGACATGAATCACATACTATAAGATTAAGAGATATATATTGGTGGGAACTTTATATAAAGGTTTTGGGTTCAAAATTCGTTATAAAGAGGTTGTTCGCAAAAAATGTTCGCATTGTAAAGGTATATTTTATATTGAATCTTATGGACAATTCAAGGGATTTCGAAGAATTTGTTAAATCGAAGAAGTCGTTATATTGAGGTACGTTATATTAAGGTTGCACTGTATTATACGATACTTCAATATATTATTAACATAACCATAAATTCTCGCAGTAATTACATTGCCCATAAATATGAAATAATCACATTTCCTGCGCAGTGTCTGAACAAGATAAAAAGTTTATAAACGAAACTAAAAACATTTTTGATAAGTAATTCAAAATCTAAACAATATAGTTCGTTTATACAAAATCTGCATTATTTTTTAGTCAAGATATATTTTAAGTTTGCTACTAATGGTTAATTTAATATTGATGATTTTTCAGGAGTACATTGAGAAAAAGAAGGAAATAATGACATTCAAAAGTGCTTATATAGTAGTCGAACTATATAAAAAACTTTTGACTTGGTACAAATATAGAAATATAATTGTTGACTTGTTACGCTGCGACTAAAGGCTGGAAGACGTTGAGTAGAGGTAATTAGCGTACATCCCACTCCCATCGTAGTATAATCAGTCATAGTATCAACCTCTTCTCCACACCACGCGATACGTAAAAAAAGCACTGACAAAAATGTATCAACTTTTAGTCTTACCCCTATTTTTTGTATCAAGCTTTTGCGCCACCTACCAACGTAATGACGCGACGACCCAATATTCTACTCCAGCATACGTCTACAACCAAAATCAATACAAAACAAACTACGGAAGTGACATAGCTACCTTTTCAGATGGCAGTAGATACCCTAACTATAAAACTGGTAGTTCTGCTGGCACTCCATATGGCAAAACCAATGGTTACTATCAAACCGGCTACTCTACTCCAGCATATGGTTACGGCCAGGGTGTTGGCCAAGGATATAACGGCCAGCAATATGGCCAAGGAGTCAGTCCCTACGAGGTCCCGTTCTTGGGGTACAATTCGAATTACTGCGAGAACCGGTCCCCCCAGAGTGCCATATCTATAAGCGAAATGGGGGGAATGTGGTATGGAGTGCAGGTCATACAGCATCTGTCAGGAGACGCGGGAATCGACTATGTTAACAGATGTATTGTAATACATATTTCGGAGCCAAAAGAAAAGGTAAGTGGATATAAAAATGATTGGATTTTTAAATATACTTAATTTTCCTTTTTAATATTATGTAAGAAGTTTAAATTGTGCGTATCGCTTGTACACTATATGTACACAATTAATTAAAATCAAATCAAATTTTAAATATAATAGCTGCAATTTATGTTATCTCACAACATTTTATGCAACAATTTTTATTCGTAGTATATAAATCAGAGTATTACTCGAAGTTCAGCTAATTTTCTTATATTGGAAATGAAGAAAATGTGAAAAAACCGTCTCCGGTTCACGTTCTTATATTTTGGTTTTTGGATTGGATATTTAAAAAACCATTTAAATCCATCCCTGTACAACGCCATCGTTGACAGAAACAATCGTCGAAGTTAATCGGTCAGCAGCTAAATACCCATAAAAATCATGCTGTTTAAGATCAAAGGAGCCTTATAGATAGAACGTTCTATCCAACAATAGCAATTAGTTTACAGTTCGATCGTTACGACAAATACCAATTTCAGTCGATACTGCTAAATCTACAGACTTAAAAATAATCACACAGGCCAAATTTTAATATTTTATTTCTTATATTTTTCTTCATCTTTCAAATCAAATCACTTGATACGATAAAAATAAGAATGTTGTGTGTACTTTGACATAATATTCCTATATAAATACGATATGATGAATGAAATAATTAGTAATTTCATGAATGTATATAATTTCACTTTTACGGTAAAATTTAAGAAAATATAGAAAATAACTTAAGAAGAATAAGATGTCTCTCTTATTGAATATATAACATATTGATCCATTAACATGTTCCTATGCAAAATTTAAGAAAGTAATCTTAGAATGTTTATAATCTTTTTAATATAGTATGTATATTTAAATATTTTTAATAATTCTTATGTACTGTTTTATAATTTTTCAAACTAATTTTGCTCTTTCTTGTTTTGTATTTATCTGTGGAAACTTTACTGGTCAATGTATTAGTTTTATAAGCATAAAGTTTAATAATAACATGTACTGTATGTTTCCCTTAAAAATAAAATATAACTCTAAAAAATCTTTTAACGAGGTTCCCTTTATTCTAAATCTATAGGCCGCATAAAACATTTTTATTTGACTAACTTATACTGTGTTCTAAGTAAATTGTATGTTAAAATATACTTACAAAAATAACATATAAGCATGAGACATAATTACAAAATACCATTGACACACGTCGCTATAGTTAGGTTTTTAATTGTCATAATCTTACCGTATTGGTGGTATTAAGGACAATTTATCTCAATTGTCACGGCATTATTTGCACGTGTGACATTAATTACCTTGGTGAGTGAGGTATTTTTTTTAAGACGGCACCTCTATGCGTGTTTAAGGCTGGGGGTCAATCGAGATAGCATCGCCAAAGTGAGTCACGGAGCGCCCGCGCATTATATCAGTCTATCACTCATCTGCGCCATATTAATACGTGTTCCATATTCCTATACGAAAATATTATATTCGCGATGTGTATTTAATATTCGCAAGCGTGAGATTTACAAGGAGTTTCCTGCCTCGCCGTGGAGTAGTCAGTTCGGTGTTTTAAAATCGTTACGACTTTGGGACCTTCAAGAAAAGAGTATTCATATTTCAAAGGCCGGCAAAGTTTTCGCGACCTTTCTGAGGGTTTCCTATGTATAGTCGAATGGAACTGCAAAAAGCTTAAAATAGACGCGGCAAAATGGCCGTACAAGGTCGATTTATCTTGGGATTTCCGGGAATTTTCTTCCTAATTTTGCTCGCGTGTGCGGAAGATTCAGGGAATTCGACCAAAGTGGAAACGGTGGACTGTAAGAGAGATCGTGATAATGATGAACTGGATATCAGAGAGGTTGCGGGGAAGTGGAACGCGGTTGAACTTTACATGCACTTAAGCAAGGAGGGAGTCAAGACTTACCAGACCTGTCCGCAGGTCACGATATGGGAGACAGGGGAGATACCTCATACCACTTTCGGGGTAGGTTTTTTGTTACATCGCTGTCTTTTGTATTTATATGTGTTAACTCGGATAGTTGGACTGATTTCGATAAAGGTAAAAAGTTTGCACGATCAGGGTGCTAGAAAAACCCAGCGGATTTTAGTTTATCACTTTTACTATTGAGTTTCTGAGTTGTAATTGAACATAGGGTTTTAATGCTGCAGATGTGACCTTGATCTATTTCGGTAATATTTAAATCAAACGGCTTATGAGTATAATTCATAAGTTGTTTTGATTCTCAAATATGAATTTTATGTTTGTATTGTCGTCCGCAACACCTACTCAATGTTTTAATACGACTATTTCTGGGACAAAATAACGCAGCATATTTTTAAATTTTGTTAAAGCTCTTAATAGCCTATGTGTATATATAAAAATGAATCCCAATTTTCTTTGGTCACGGCGTCACGTAAACGGCTGGACCGATTTCGCTCATTCTTTTTTTGTCAGAAGAAAATTCTTATGAAAGAAAATATTAAGAAAATTGCGCGGAAAATTGCAAAATTCTTATCCACCATATTAAATTATTTCTAATGTAACCTTAGCGCCTTTGACATTTTTTTAATGTAACCTTTTGGCGTTTGACATAACATAGACAGAATATCGTTTAAAACAGACGCTTTGGTCCAAGTTAGCCATATAAAAAATGAGTTTCCAAAATGTATTGCAGAATGAACGAAACGGGAACGGGACTAGTATAGGATAATAGAATGAAGTAAATAAGTAATCCAACTTTCGGGCAGGACAGAGTCTGTCGGATCCGCTAGTTTATATTATAAAATATCAGATAAATTGTGGTATGCATAAGCCTATTTGAGGACTCATTTTCCTAGATTCATTAATTTGTATATAAACTGCTGTCTGTAGCAGGACAATATTTGCCCGATAATACTCGTTGTTTACAAAATGCTGTCTATATGATAAATAAGTCGTGTGTAAAATACGATCTGAGGCAGGCTAATGCTTGCCTGAGCTCACTATTTGCATGTAAAAGGCATTCAGTAGTGGCGTTTAGGATGTGGTCTCTGTCAAGATAATGTTTGCTCGACCTTAAAGGTTTAAATTGGTCTATAACAGGATTACATTATCCCGGACCATTAATTGTATATACAATGCAGTCTTTGACAGGACTTTGTTTGCACGGATTCAACTGGTTTATGGCAAAACAATGTTTGTTCGAACCAACTTCTTGTATATAAAAACGATCTATAGGAAGCTGGTATGTTTCCCGGGCTCACTAAGTTCATTTAAAACTGATTTTGTAAGACTACGTCTGCTTGAGATCACTAGTTGTAGGTATTATATTTACAAGTTGATTATAATAAATACAAATACGTAAAGTTTAAAAGCAAGCAATAGTAGTAATTGCAAAAGCACACGAACCACTGTAATAGTGCCATATAAAGAGCTACCTTCAAGCGCACTTGATGTAACAGTTGTAAATAGTTCTGCAAATACAAGGTCCGTCATAAATTAAACATAGCGCGGCTTCAATTGAATCCTCCACTGCATTACGTAAAGATGACTTTACACTGACAGTGCGAAGCTACTTTAGATGAAATAAACGTTTATTATAGCATTACTTTTTAGTTATGCTACTAGTAAACGCGATTCCAACAGCTAAACCACGAATTATTACTAAATTTTTAAAAAACCGAGCAAGTGTGAGTCAGACTCGCGCACTAAAGGTTCCGTACCATCACTTAATACTTTGCTAGGTTATTTTAAGATTTGTACTATTCATAAGGTTTTTTTTTTAACTTAATAAAGTCATCGCAATTTTTTTTTTGCGATGTTACTAGAAATTTACGGTTTAAGGAATTTTTCCTATACTTGTACTTCAAAATTCAGCTTCTTGCCAAATTGTATGATTCTAAATGAACGGGAAACTCCATATAGGTTTTGATTACTTTTTCAAATGTACTAGGAGAAATGCGACATATATAACTTTTGCATATATTTATAAGGTTGATTTTTATACAGTTTCAAGGGGTCACAGGCCTCAATATTTGGTATTAATTTATTTATACTCGTACGCGTTTCTGAGAAAAAGACATTGTTGCAACGACAAATTTCCAATTTTCGGATTTTTTAATTGCGACGGTAATTTGGGTAGGTTAATGGTTTTGAGACATAAACGGCTACGTTTTTTGATTGCGCATACTTATAGGATCACTTTTTTTTCTTTGTGATACGGAACTCCAAAAATTACAAATATGGTGATAAAATATAGATTAGTAAATTTTATTGTTTCGGTGATTCCCGTGTTCCCAGCGTGTGTTGTGTTGTGATTCGCACTATCCGGAGGGTCACCCCGCGTTGTTCGTTTCCTTCGTCAGAACCCACGCCACGCTGTGTTCTGATGTGAACCAATCTCTGAACGAAAACATATATTCTACGTAGTATTTTAGCCTAACCAACTTTTAACTTTCATTGAAGTAGACTGTATTCGTTATAAAGCGTAGAGGTAAAAGTTCCCCCACATTCTTCTTCCTTTTATTTTAAAAATAATAAGATCTCTATGCAATAGATAGTCTGTTTTCAAGCCGTTAGTCATGTATTTTACCCACATCTATTCGACCTGGAGGTCAGGCGCCCACGTGGGTCACACTTGACTCACTCAGCGCTGGTCAGGTCAATTCGGATGACCCACTTAATCTCAAGGAGTCAAATTAATAATGATCTCTTTTCGAAACGTATTCTTCATTAGTGTGTCAATGTATCTATGCTACCATGTGTAATCTTGACTTCAACCGACTTGCAAAAACAGAGATTGCTTAGAAATAATACTAGGAATTATTTAGATATATATCCTCTTCCATTAAGAAGATACTCCTTGCACATTTATGTTTACTCCACTAAAAGATCGATCTTATGATTCTCCAATTATTTTTTGAAAAATATTTGGAGATGGGAACACCATTAAACTCGTGACACCGTTACAGTACCGAAATCTCTGGCTGCTTCCACCTAGTGATCGCAACGCCGCATAGCGGCAAGCGGTTTCCTTCTCGCCACTTCCGGAATTATTTTTATATAATAAAAATTGTCAGGCGGATCATTTAAGAATTATGTATTAAGACATACAAATTTACGGCAAAAAATATTTTAAATTTATTGCTATTGATTTTTAATTAATGTACTCTTATCTACCGAGCAATGGAATCAAGAAATAGATACGCTAGGAAGATTCAATTGACTCAATGAAGTAAAACGTCCCACAATGCACAGACGTGACGTAAATAATTTCATATATAGAACTAGCTGTGACTCGTGACTTCGCCCTCATTGGATTCAATTATTTTGTATAATTTTTTGGATTTTTTTTATTATGTGTCAAAATTAAAATAGCTTAACCTCGTATACATGTAAGCAATACTTTGTTATATATTATTTTTTTGTTGCAGCCGTCCACGGAGAACCAGCTGTACCACGTGCAGAGCATTATGGCCAAGTTCAACCAACAGCACCGGCATCTACGCCTCCTCTGGAACGAGAGTGGCCAGATGATTGAATACTCGCTGTTCTTCCGCAACGAATCCGCTGGGTACTGGGAGACGTTCGATAAGCAAAACGGTGAGGAACTCCTCCTTCTTTACGAAAATAAACCAGTCGGTATACACCATTCTACTCTTATTTTTTATCTTCCTAACCTTTTCGCGCAATCCAACAATTTTTTATTTAAAAAACAGCTTTCTTTAGCAAGCGGAATAAAGTAACAAAAATATAAATAAAATATATTTTGTTTCAGGAACATTGGCGGCTCGTCCGCAATACCAGCAGTTCAGTGGAACGGTGCAAGTCTTGAAGGTTGTGAAGGACCACTTGTTACTTAACTTCTGTCAAAGCGCCACGAATGGAGGATCGGCTCAGCTATACTCCGTGCTCTTCTCACGGGAACCAGGATCCTTGCCCAGTTGGGAAATCGACGCGGTGCACTCCTTACTCCGAAACAAGAACTTATCCATAGCTTCTAGAAGAGTCGTATGCGGTAACGGTGCCGATAAACCCATAATCAGTGTCTTCTTTTCTATTCTTTCTTGTTTACTAGCGTATGCCTTAAGTTCTTCATAGGTTTTAAAGGCTTGTATTTAACGAACGTTAAAAGTGACTGATGATCAATTTAAAAACCAACATCACCTCGACAATATCTGAAAATCTATAACCGTACGATTTACAAGGAAGATACCGCTTCCCACATCCTGGAACCAGATGCAATCTCCAGTGTTTATGTTTAGGTGTAGGGCCTCCAATATCAAATACATTACTTAGAGACCATCAGCGTATAATCGACCAAGAAAGTGCTTTACCATTTTGTATGACAGCTCCTACTTAAAGAAAATTTTGCTAAAGGTTATTGGTAGAAATTAACGTAATGCATAACGAGCAGAAATGAGTCTTTTAACTAATTGACGTGCAAACGACATTCGACCTTAGCGTGGCAAACTAACTTCTTGGCCGACTATACATAATATATGTGAGCAAGTGCTTTTTAAACGCTTTTTCAAAAGACAGGCCAACCAATCTTGTAGAGGTAGCTTATAAATTATTTGGAGATTCAAAAGGGCGTGTAAAAATACTTTATTACAACATTAAGAGCTTCTTATCGTTTCAACAGCACTTAACTACAGAATATTACAAGTTTTTACACAAAAGTAATGATGTGATTTCTGAATCTCTAACTTTAGTCAAATCTGTATTTAACCTTTAAAAGCTATCTGTCTAAGTGCGCTCTAAGTCTTTTGAGAAGGATAGTAAGGATTTATATAGGAGAAGCATGCAATCAGTTTTATAGCTTCTGAATATGTGGAAAAAAAGAGATAAAACTAGATCACGATTTAGGTCCGTTAAAAATAGTATCATATTGATAAAAAACTTCCATATTGATAAAAAAGCCTTGTTAGGTTACCGGTACGAGAATGAACCGAAGTCCGTACGGTAGTCAGTTCATACCCGGACCCGGTCGTCCATCCTCGTCCCCAGTCATGACACAAGCCTCTAAAAAGCTAAACTGGAGAGGCAAAGGGACTTTATAATGTTCAAAATAATCAAAGACTTCTTTTCAAAGTAGAGATACTGTATGCGGGTCAATAGACTTGACCAAATGAAGTCGGTTCCTAAATTAATTTTCAATGTTATACAATACTAAAAACATAAAATGCAATCCGTCCAACATTTGAATCATGATTTTTTTAAGAAGTAAATAGTTAAATGGGAAAAAAATTCAATTGAAGTGAAAGATTTTATTTGTGACATAACACTAAAAAAATAAACAAAAAAACTGTAATAAGTTAAACTTAAACTATTAGTGTGATGCCCCAAAAAGGGACGAGTTCTCAGTGTGTGTCTTCATGTTGGAAGTGAGTTACTACTTCCAACATTGATTTCAGAAGATACAGACATACCTATAAGTACATGTGGCAGTGAAAATGTAGTACCGTGCCGCGTTTATTGTGTGTGTATCGCCAGTGTTCGATTAGCATCCGAACGGCTAATACGTTCGGTACCTTTCTAATATTTATATAACATAATAGATAGTTTGGTTAGTTGGTATTATCCCCTATCCTGCTGGACCGTCATCCCAGCACAAAGTTTACCCTTGGTTGGAGGGGCGACTAGTACATGTACATTAGGCATAGATTTAAATTATTCTGTACAAAAATATGGAGACTTTTATATGAATGTTTTATTATATTATTATTAATATAATATAAATAACATATAGTTGCACACAAAAGCTTTCGAAAAAATATATATTATGTGCATATTATGAAATTTATTAGTAATTTTGATATTTAAAACAACCGGCATTGTTTTATTTTAATGATATATTTTTTTATTTACCAAAGAATTGTTACATTTGACCTTAAATATTGTAATCATTAATGATAAAGAAAAGTATTTAAACTTAACCTATAGTTGTACAATAATTTACATTAGTATTTAAGATAAGATAAAAGATTTTTTTAATAATATATACATGTTCAATGTATCTGTTTTTCATTGCATATACTTTAAGTGTGTAACCAGAGGGCCTAGCACGAACATTCTCGATAGTTTTACTTACTTTTATTTTCAAATGAAACATTAATGCTGCCGTTTTGGCACAACTTACTTGCTAAGTATTTCTAGCACGAATGAAATCAGAACTCGCACGTATTCCGTTACGGCCGTGTAAGTCGTCTTAAGTGGAAGCATGAATCATTTAACAATTCGTTTCGAACGTAAAAGTAAGTAAAACTATAGAGAATGTCCGTGGTAGGTCCTCAGATCAGTTTAAAAACTTCGATTCATCTCGGTTCTATAGCCTATCTCTAGTGTATCTATTAATCTAGTTCAAGAAGATAGAGAGCTATCTTATTCAACTATATTCTATATGAAGGAGGGCCTTCCTTATTATTTTTGTCTCTGTCCTCTAGAAACAACTTCATCATGTCCTCTGTCACTACATCTTTGTATTTTTTTTGCCTCGAGATCTTCGACCGGTGATAAAAAACTGTTATGCTAGATTTCTTATGTAATCCTCTTTTTCACATGACCATACCAACGCAGCCGAAATTCATGCATCTTGACAACGGTGTCTACGTATGTACAATAGCCTCAATAGCTCAACAGTATAAAGGTGGACTTAAATGCGCAAGATATTTGGTTGAATTTCCGACGTCGTTGGTCTACTGTCGCAACCACTCGTAACATAAGGTTATTTAATCTATAAAAACGAGTATATTAGACATGCCTTAAAGGTATTCCTAATATTATTTTCAAAAAAAATATTATACTATACTTATATTGTAGAATGGTTGGCAATCTTACCACTTAACCCCAAGTAGGGTTGCGTCTAGAAAACGTCTATAAAACGTTGGTTTCCCAAGTGTTCATAAAATTTTGTTATCAGATAAAAATAAATGGGTTCTTGTATTGCTGTAGTGTTAATTCCATTACTTGGCAACTGCCAACTTGAGAGTTGTCTAGTTAAACTTCAAAGAAAAATATGAATTTGCGACCTCCCACACAATTTCATAAACAAGGAATCAGTTTTAATCTATACATGTACACTGTAACCTCCCCCCCCCCCCTATAACACGGTGCTCTTATAACGCATTATTACTATAATATATAATATAATAATATATATGATATGGATGGTATAGAATTATAGTATAGCCATTCACTAAGAGCCAATTTAGCTTTTACAGAGTTCAGTTCAGTTGAATTTTGTAATGTTTAGATGAACTTGAATCTATGAATCCTCTAACGTTATTTTCTAAACAACTAAAGATTCTATCCATTATTTGAAATCAATTAAGTTTAAATTGTATCGAAAGATAACGTTATTTAGCATGCAATACCCTGCCGTAGGATAATACCCTTTGCCCATTGAAAGGCGAAAGTTCAAAGAATGCCGTCTCGTTACATTTCCCCCTACCTCCCTTGCCCCCTCACTCTCACACCCGCCTTGTTATGACGTCATTGCCCAAGAGCCTCTGACATTTAGCCTCATGACAGCCTCCTATTAGAAATTTGACCTTAATACATTATATTAAGGTTATAACTTAAACGTACAGTTTGTAATACTACTAGAAATAAATTAGATCACAATGATGTTTGTTGGATTAGTGGGGGTGGGTGGAGGAGTATTATAAATAATATCATGTTGAACGTCACTGCCAGTTGGCGGTCTGTTGATGGAGACGTCTTTGCCAACTTGTTAATGAAATCTTAGTTTGGTAATGTCTGCAGTCTCCGAAAGAAAAAAAGTTAGGTTTCGATAGCACAACAGCAAAATGATAGGCTGCATTCGGTTCAAATGTGCCCTTTCATAGTTATTATTTCTATGCGTTTGTCACATATCAACCATTTCTTTTTTTTGCTCTTTATGATTTTAACTTGCATTCCCAAACGTTTTAAATAAATATGGGTTCGTGACTGAAGTTCGTGACAAAAGGTTTGTCATACCGTATTTAATTACGTGATTATAAATCAAAAAAAAATAAAAAAATAAATTTCGTAAAAGTATAGAGCAAACCATTGTGGAGCTTAGATTTATTTCACAAATAACTTCTAATCTGATGTTTGGAATCACGCCACGAATAAAAGGATGGAAAAAATAAAACCCCAGTTTTGATCGTAGTATATATTTCACTTACAATATTTTTTTTAATATTATGATATACATGTTATAATATATTTAATTGCATCATAATATGGAAAAAAAATTTCAACCGTAGCCTATGCGAATTATTTGGAAGTAATTAATAAAATAGTATAACTTTTTGATACCCGTTTATAAGATGATAATTACATAAATATGAAACTACGTGCAATTTTGTGGATAATGTTTAAGTTTTTAGTTCACTTACAATGTCCGGGCACTAGTTTTATTATTTCGTATGGACTTGAGTAGATGATATTATTTTCGTTGTCGAAGGCAATACCAAAAATGTTCTTTATATGAGTTACAATTTCTAGTTTATCGTGTTTCTTATTTGCAGTATAAATGCCATCTTTGGCAGCAAAGTATGCTACACCTTTGTTGTCCAATTCAATTGCTCGAAACTCTGTAGGCTCTCCATAGAATATCCTATCAGTTGTCCCGTTTTTGATTCTATATAGACCCGTACTGTTTGTGATAAAAGTATCGTCTTCGCCATCAATGACAAATTGAAATATTGATTCGTGTATATGGCTAACACGCTCAATTTCGATTCCTTTCTTACCATGTACACATTTGTACAGATGTTGCATTGGGAAATTGATGAAATAGAGGTGATGTTTGTAAAACATGTCCCAGACGTTATGTTTACTTACGATACTTTCGACAGTGCTATTTGGTTTCAGATGTAGCTTATAGATGCCATCGCTGCCTCCAAAGTATGCGATACCGTCTTTATTGTCGATCGCGATGGCAAAACCGTTTTGTACGCCTTTTAAGTCTTCGTGCTTTATGTGCCCTTCGTTAAGATAACCAATTTTGAATGTATCTTCTGTGTCGTTCCCATAGTTGTAGCTGAAGAAGACTTTGCGCTCTGTGTGGTCGTATGCCAGTTGGTACGGTCGGTTGAGTCCCATGCCGATGACATGTTTCTTGTGGGGTTTATCGTGAAGGTTTACTTCTTTACATTCGTCTTTGGAATATGTAGCCCGGGTCAAAAGTATTAAGCACAGTAACAATTTAAATTTCATTTTCTTTTTACTTAAAATTTTATATGGAAATTTCCAGAGTGAGATCCACAGTCACGTTCGATTTGGTTCCGCGTCATATTACAATTGATCACAAATACGAACTGTAGTAATTAATTGTAATCGAATAAATGGGCGTTTGCTATGATATTGTAATGAGATAATGAGCAAGATACATGCTTCATTTGAT
This sequence comes from Charaxes varanes, assembly GCA_024363005.1. Classification (NCBI taxonomy): domain Eukaryota; kingdom Metazoa; phylum Arthropoda; class Insecta; order Lepidoptera; family Nymphalidae; genus Charaxes; species Charaxes varanes. Next base: position 412,603 of record JANCMC010000006.1, read on the forward strand.
GATACGTTTACAATGTTTCAAACTAGCTTATAACCGCGATTTCGTATAACTTTTGTGATAAAAATCTAGTTAAGTATATTGAAGAAAAGACCTACCTACCTACCTGCAAGAAAAGAGCATACACATTCCTCAAAGGCCTGTTTATCTGCGAGCCCTCTGGTGTTGCAGTTGTTTATGGTGTCGGTAGTCACTTATGTAAATGCCGCCTGCCCGTCCCTAAAAAAATTAAAAATAAAATATAAGAAAATCAGTAAGAATTAATTATTATTCCT
>JANCMC010000006.1:435006-446472 GCA_024363005.1 Charaxes varanes
AGGCATACGTATATACATATATGTACGTGAAGTTGACCTCTTTTTAAAATTGATTTCTAACTGTATACACCTTTCCTCAAGCGCTACCACGCACTGGGGGAACATACCGTGAAACGGGAGGAGTTAGGGCGCTCACACCTCAAGCCATCGCAGGGTTTATGTGCTCTGCTGGTCTCGAGGATGAGCTATGAGCTGAGGCAGTTACAATAGATCTTACTGGTCGCAGTAACGACAGGCCTTTGGTCTGCCTCAAAAGAAAAAAAAAACACATTATTCTGATAATCCTTAAAATCATAAACATACATTATATTTTAAAAGTCGTCTTGGATAAGCTTTCACATAATCTTATAGTAAAATTGTTGTAAATCGTTTGGCAAAGGTGTGCATGTGGTTTTATTTTAATAATTTAATATATTTATAATGGATGTTTATAAAAATATTAGCATTCGCACACCCTTATCTATATAAACTATATTTTTTATTTATTTATTTTCATTATTTTATCACATCTGTCTATTTTTCTATCTTTTAAATATAAATTAAAAAAATATATATTTGTGCCAAATTTCATACACCTCCGTCCGCGCAATTTTCCTAAAATAGTACGGAATGTTTTCGCTTCACGCATCAAATCTATGGATGTTTTGTTCGAAACTGTATACTTACTTCCCTACGTTTATTGAACTCGACAAGCTATAACAATTACTCACTATGATTCATCCGCATAATAAAAAAAATTAACTGCCGTGTGGACACGTCCATAAGCGTACAAACTTGCTGTTAGTAACGCCTAACAAAGTAAGCTTTCCCTAAAAAACTAGTATTGAGATCTTATAGCGAGCGTATCCATCGGGATAGAGAGCCTATAATTAGATTACCCATCCAGCGAGCAGCTCGCAGGTAGGACTGGCTTAGCAAAAAAACGTGGTAGCATCGGCACGCACAAGTTCAACGATCGGCATCGGCAATACACCCATAGCCCATTGTAGAATTCTCATTTCTCTCACTGTGGCGGAAAGCTCAGTCTTATCTAAAAAAAATAACGTTTCGATCTTCAGTTCACTTTAGTTCCATTGCTTTGTTCTGAACTGGATAATGCTTACATTTGCCTGCCTTGTTTGGCTTTGATTTGTAGAGACTATTAATAAAACCACACAACACACACTTTTATACCACCTTTATATTTATATTATCTCCTGAAAATCCTAATGAATAAACTGCTTTTACCTTATCATGGTAATTTTATAAAAAAAATTATGATTACCCTAGACAAATAAGTGTCCCGCTACCGTCGTTTACCCTAGACAATAAGGTTATTTTGGTAACATATTGTGTGCGAATGCTAATATTTTTATAAAATATGCATTGTAAATATATTAAATCGTTACAATAGAACCTCAAGCACACAAATGGCAATTTTCATTGTTCACATATGTATACGTGTTATCCGGAGCCAGCAGCAGCAGCATTCGGAGGCAGCTCGAAGTGTTTGTACATTTTTGTTCTTGAAGTCTACAAAGTACTACAAAACTTTGTGATGTTATACAAAGTCTCCGGTCACACTACATGATCATTCAAGTGAAGCTATGTCTGGCTCCGGTATTACTAGAAATAAGATTGTGTCAAAGCGTGGACATGAAGACGGTAAAAATATTAATTGTTAAATATTGTCGTTGTACGAAGAATTGAAGTTTTACATATGTGTGGCTGGAGATTTACCACCAGGCGATATTTAGTTTATATATAAGCCGGAAGACTTGGGTTCGTAATCTTGCAGCAATAAAATATTTTTATTTCGACCTTTTACACCATTTCAACTCACGACGCATGAAACGATGCTAGTCATATTTACAATTTCATATTTGCACTTTCGAATATCTCCGATTGAAACACGAAGAATCAATGTGTGAAACGGTGAGCCTGTCTAAATAGACTTCTTGTGTGAGCTTATTTATTTATGACTGTGCTTATTATTATGACTAGTCGATACCTACTTTAATTTTAACTTTTCCCCTGTCCTTTAAAATACTTCTAATTTCCAAAAAAGAAAAAAAAACAGTTTTTCTAACGATGCGGAACGAATTTTTGAGAATGTACAAATATCGAACATACATATAAATTCAAATCTAAAAATGTTTTAGTAGGCAACGTCGCAATGTAACTAAGCGTTATTGTGAAGTGCTAAGCTGTAATTATTAAAACAAGTCAAATAGATTATTGTAACTTTGTTGACCGAAAATGTATATTAACAGTGTAAATGATTCACATAACGATTTCTCTTGCACAGTATCCGGGTCAAGGTCGTTCTAACGTCTGGTCGGGCTCACCGCGCGGGTTACGGTTCTACGCTGGCTCAACATCGTGCCACAAGTTTAATAACCGCGTTATGCTCTAAGTATCGTGTATAAATAGCGACAGGGTCCTAGGCATTTTATTTGCCCCCCGATCGCCGTTTGCTTTCCGATGCATGCCATATAATGACTCATCCGACTAGTATGTTGCTGCACCATTATAATTTCAGTGCCTTCGAGGCAAATTTGAATAGGTCCCTACTGGGCAGACGTTTTAACCTAGACCTCGTCATTGCCTTCTATAGAGCAGTGGGGCTAATAAATATTGTGTTCTTCCCGACTGTACAGTCGACCAATAAATTGGTTTGACACGCTAAGGTCGAATGTCGTTTGCGCGTCAATTAGTTAAAAGGCTCACTTTTGCTTCTTATACATTACGTTAATTTCTAACAGTAGCCCTTAGCAAAATTTTCTTTAAGTAGGAACTGTCATCCAAAATGGCAAAGCACTTTCTTGTATTTGTTACTTCTTGACGTTGCATAATATTTATGATACTTGATAGAAGCTCGCGATAGACGTTACGGATATCCATGTTTACTTTTTATTTGAGGATTTATGTAAAATAATATAATTTTTCTTGCCATATTCATAGGAACTTACTAATATTAAAACTTGAAATACTACTCACCGCTGATTGTAGAGTTATTGCAAAATTTTTTGCAACAGTTTCTCCATTTTACGTTAATCATATAAGATGTGAACATTTTAGTGAAGATCTTGCATTGATTGCGTCACTCATCCATTTGTCTATAAAAATAATTGTAAAATTTGCAAGAATACTCTATTAATTCTTACAACTCCGCAGTCTTGAATTTATACTTTTTTCTTCTTTGGGACGTTCTACATATATTAAGATATATTAGTAATGAACATTGATATCATAATAAGGATATTGCTTTGTGTCATTTACCACTTAAAAAATAGCTAAATCATATTATATATTCCGCAATTCAGCTAACATAGAGTGCGTACTTGAATATTCTTTTTTATTCATTCGCGCAGCAATTTCCACGTATTTTACATTAGTATAGTGTGTCAATGTTTTGATGAGGATATGTCGGTTGCACTTGATTTAAATTAATGTATTCTGAATGCGTTTTTCCATGATTCGACCTTCGATCAGGCCTAGATAATAACCGATCTATGACCCTTCGAATGCCCTTAGCACGTGACAAGGTCTCATCCATGTGGTGTTAAAAGCCGCTGAACGCTGCCCTTTCTATTTTTATTACTATTACGACGCGTATTAAATATCATCCTTCTCAACGATTTCACTGTCTCTATGCGACATTGATAACCAACTAGAAGGAAACCTTTGGGTTTTTACGATACTTTTATTTCGATCGTGAATCATATTCTAGTATAATATTCTTGGACAGTAAGAGCCGCAATAGCTTGAATCTCATTAAGGGATTACGATTGCTACTACCAGGAGTGTTATTTCGAGTATTATTATTGGAAAGATGATCATCTATGAGACTCGTCACTAGTGATTTTTATAATAAATTCTTAACTAGCGGCACATCATCTGTTCCATCCCTAACAATTTTTAAAATATTCTACTGTCTATGTTCATCAGAGATAATGTAATGGTGAACGGATTTTTCAATTCGTTAGAGTAGCTTCAGAGCCTATTCAATGCTAGCAAACAATCAAATCTTTCCTATACAATCTAATCATCTTATTGATGTTGGTTTAGATAAGCGAAATTTTGAATCTTAATGTAGCAAGCTTACAACTTTACAATATATTTCATTTAAAAAAAAAAAACTTTTATTTATGACTAGCGGACCCGACAGACGCTATTCTGCCCGAACGTTTGGTTACTTACTATTTGCTACATTCGATTTTCCTATAATTTTATTCCCGTGCCCGGCCTATCGTTAAGTACTCGTAAATTTTAAAATTTTCCGCGCAGATTTTTTTTTTTTTCATAGGGTTTTTTTTTCCTGATAACAAACACAAGAAAAAAAGAATTTGCGAAATCGGTAGAGCCGTTCACACGCGATGCCGTGACGAAGGAAATTTGGATTAATTTTTATGTATGTAAATAGATTAAACTTGACTTAGTTTTTCATTGTCGTATCTACTGTTTTGTTCTTTTTTTTTAGCAATGGCAAGTAAATAAAACTAAATTTAAGGAAATCTGCTTTCAAATTAAGAATGAATGTTTTATCATTGCCTATTCACATAACATCTATTTAGTCCATTATAATAAATGAATAAATAACGTTTATAGGAACAAAGTACACTTTACAATAAATCAAAGCAATATTGACCCTCAAACTGTATATACATATACAGATATATGGAATTTATGAGTTTGTTTTTATTCTTTAAAACGTCCAATACATTTTACCGTTGTGAAATACCTTAATTTAATCCGCGTCAACCTAATATATTTTTCAAATTAACGGTATTCAAGATAATCATACGTGAGTGCACTTTACCATACAGCCGTAAGGAATTTTAAACAGGCAATCTTGTCTTTGCAGTTTGTGATTCGACGATATCGTTCCTAAACAGAGAATTTTATAAGCTCGCGACAGCTTAACTGTAGAAAGGGTGACTGAAATGTGAAAATAAGTAAGTTTGTTCCCCAATCCTCCTTCTTCCTCTCCGTTCAGTGGCAAACTGTATATTTTGACAGTAAGGGCAGTATATATTCAAAGCCCAAAAGTAGCAACATCAATTCCTCGATCGGAGGCGGCTATAAAGATCTTCCGATTTGCTTTTGGTATTTACAATATTACTTTTGGATACTAAAGTGGTTCTGCAAGTATCTTTTTTGTTTTTACTTACTTTATACATAAGTAATGGTCAAGAAAGGCACATTACCACCGGTGAAAAAATAACATAAATATGTAATATTACAACACAGAAATATCTTTTAGTCGGTCGTTCGGTATTACAAGCTCAGTTCACTGGCATCTACATTTACCGCGAGTGTAGCCGCAGGAAAAACCTAGTATTGAAATGCATTGGATCTCCACTTGTTCTGAATATGAACCGCTAACATAATTACACAGTCCAAAGGTTCTTTCGTGCCTCAGCGTTACTCTAACGCACCATTATAATTCCTTGCTACGTGATCCGAACACTTTGAATGATCAACACACCGTGATTGTTAGATAACACTCGAAAACAATTGTATTTTAATATATTTTAGATATAAATCCTTATAGCAGCTATACACGTATCGATAAATCGTTGCCTATATAACACGTTTTTAACTATTATTCTTTCCTACAACGAACTGATTTTGCAAAAAATAAGGAAGAGTAAAGCATTATACTATTGATAACTGATAATATTATTAACTAGCTGATTCCCGCCACTTCGTCAGCGTAATGAATATCTGAATTAAGTGATTTTGTTATATTTTGAGGGTTTTTTTTTTAATGCGGCAACCTAATTACTTTAAAAAAAGTAAAGTACTCAATGTTATTCCCTATTAATTAGATATAACTGTTTTGGAAATTACCCGTAACAAACAGACTAACAGGCAAAATGTTTCAATAAAAAAATATATCAATTTTGATGCAGTCGTTGAAAAGTGATGCGCATCCATTCATTTTGGAACTGAAATTCTGATGAGTAACTCATACATGAAGGCAGAAGATAGCGAGGATAAAAAATTACAAAAGCACAGTTGATATAACTTCTTCATAATTTCGTTATAGGGTTTTCTCTGATGAGTAACTCATACATGTACACAGAAGCTACAGAGGATAAAAAATTACAAATGCACAGTGGCTCGTTTCCATGTTAAAGGTGTTAATACAAAAGGTCTTCTCGTCGGTGGGCATACACCACTAGAATGCAAAACGCTCATTCATTGACGTTGACTCATTGTCGCCCCGCTTTCTGGACAGCTCGACTCCGATAATTAGACATATCCTTGCAAACAAATCATCGTTTAAATAACTTTATACATACTTCTGCTAATTGTTGATTGACTACTAATTTTTTACACCAAGGGCAAACAGCATTTGTTTATTTAATTATTTCTTTCATTATGATACTAAATACAAATATTTTTATAATGCTTTCGTTTGTCTTGTAACAAATGGTAAAATTACCTTTGGAGATAACTCGTCATCACTTTCAGAATCGAATAAATCTACTTACGTATTTCAATCAAACCATGAACTGTGAAAATATATTGCTTAATATTACACACTCTCTAAAATTTTATTTACTTTTATTTGTGACTAGTCGTTACCTGCGACTTTATCCGCAAAAAAATAGGTGAAAAATTTTAGCGTGATGTTGGCCTATACCCTTCATCGCTAAATATCCGGTATTACTTTTAATATTAGATAGGCTATCTAATACTGAAAGAATTTTTCAAATCAGACCTGTAGTTCCTGAGATTAGTGCATTTAAGCAAAGAAACACTCTTCAGCTTTATATATTAGTATTCATTGCTATTATTGTAAACGTACTGGATGTTGCTTTCGACATACGTTTTGACTACCTCGTGTAGACAACTAGACAAAAACTAGACCATTACGTGATCCGTACAAATGTTACTTTTTACTAGCTGCATCCCGCAACTTCGTTCGCTTAAGATCAAACTTGCAAGAGCCCTTGAAGCTCCTTAATCTAGCCATGTCGAAAAATGCCTTGTTAGCGGATGTCTTCTTATTATAAAGTACTTAGTAGCCAAATTTCATCTTTATGCGTCCCGCGGTTTTCGACATTTCATGATAGGTGATCTTTCGCTTATGTATGTACAGATTATACACACATCCACATCTGCTTTTATACCGGCGCAGACATAGCTCCAAGTGTTTGTACATTTTTATTCTTGAAGAGACTACGAAGTTCCACAAAACTTTGCGCAGCTACACAAAGTACCCGGCCACACTACATGATCATTGAAATGATCATTTAAATGAAACTATGTCTGGCTCTGGCATTTAATTGGAAGCCAATATTATAAAATAGTTGTTGTTTCCAAGAACAACTATTTTCTAATACAATTCTTGTTCCAACAACACACAACATCGCTGGTCATAGTCTAATTTCGAAATCGTTCTTGTTTCAGATGGTACTTCCGCAAGATTAAACGAATCGAAGCTGAGAAGAAATTGCTGCTGCCCGAGAACGAGCACGGCGCTTTCCTCATTCGAGATTCGGAGAGCCGCCACAATGATTTTTCTCTATCAGGTAAATATTTACACAACATATTATATAATGAACTAGCCGTTCCCACATAGTCGGCGAAAAATTGAACTTATGAAATCCCTGAGACTTCCTTAATATAGCCCTATCGTAAAATCCGTTCTTAGAGGACGTCTACTAACTATAACCTTTCTTGCAAATAATTTGGAGATTTTGTGATAGGCAATCGAATCGAATCGAATGTGAAATCGATTTTTTTTTAATATTACGCAATATATAGAGGCTCTTTTGTTCTTAGTGAAAATTTGAATACGGAGGGCCTAGCAACAACGTTTCGAACCGTTATTTATAGTCGACTGTATTTAGGATGAAACTGTTCGTGCTAGACCCACAGTGGAGTCTCTTTAGCGTCAATGCGGGTTGCATTAGCATTGGTTAAAAGCACAACACGATAAAGACTTGTCTCCCGTGGGCCTTGCAAGAACATTTACTCTCTCGACTCTACGACTCGAACGGTTCGAAATGTTCGTGCTAGGCCCTCAATAGACCTTACTCATAATAGTTTATTCGGAACCCCTATGTGTCCGCTCCATTTTAATGGCTAAAAAAAAATACCATTTAAGAAAATATACCATATATTTTCTTAAATGGTATTTTTATACAGTTTGTCTGCGGTGAGGCTGTCAGAAAGTTCGTATGTAATAGAACGATACTAGAAACGTGTTGTTTCATACGGTTCTTGTTCTGCGAACACGCTGGTTTACTATATTACAAGATAAAAGATCGCTGCACCTACATTTGAAACTGCAACATACATATCTAGAGCAATTGTCGGTCCACATAAAAAGCTGACCCGACGCGAATACTTATTTTTTTTTTTGTGGTAAGAAAGTAGTACAGTAAGTAGGAAAGAGACGTTAAAACGCCGACGTATACGTGATCGAAACCGAGTGCAGGCGCTAGTTGCACACATAGAGATCACACACTTAAGTACAGCACTACAAGATTCTCGAAGATTCGATACCGATACTAAACCGGTTAAAGTTTTTCTAAGACCCTGCGCTACCTGAGAATAAATAGCGACTTAGGGTAAACCAGTGAATGCTTATCCACTTTCAGACTGCAACTAAAAGAATAATTTTGGTGTATTTTATACGAGTTATTAGAGTTTGCTACATGAGGAAAATTTGATTCATGATGACAAAAACAAATTTAAAAGTACTTTAAAAAGTATAGTTAAGATTTCATAAAGACTTGTTTTCTACAAGTCTCTTGTTGTCTTTTAACAATTCCATTGTTTAGTATTATTGTTTTACATTATGCATATTACAAGTAAAACTTTTTTCTTGTATCATTTTTGATTGTATATTTTTATTGTATTGCATGATTTAAAATACATGAAGAGATGCCGCACGATAATTAGTAAATTTTATAATAGTAACAGTTTATATGCAGGAAGCAATGACAGAACTTTTGTAATACATTTGATTTGGCTCTCAATGTTTTAAATCTTCCCTTTTAGGAAGATATGTGGTATAACTCCCAATGTGCAGGACCGGTGTTTGTTATTTTTTTTTTTTGCTGGCAGAGTTACGTATGCTTTATTCAAAACAGGTGATACTCGATATAATCGTCAAGTTATCAAGAAGATGCGACTATAAAAAGTGGTTATTGGATATCAATAAACCTATCTGAGATTTTGAAGTGGGCAATTACTACATAGTTTACCCTATACCTTCACAAAGTATCTCCTATTCGTAGACATCACTGTCGTTTACCGTTGCTGTCTTCGTAGCTTGTTTTGTCGACACGAAGTTCGCCATTAACAGCAACTGGCTCTGTATTTTTAAACTCACACATTAAGTTGTCTATTGCCGTTGAATAACTTCATAGTTTCTAATAAAATTCATACCATATAAGTTATATACGATTGTGGTTATTAATTTTACTGACGGTACATGCCTTATGCCTACATGTCATATTTTTTTCAAATCTGTATATCATATCGATTGCTGTAGGAAAGAACTATCACAAATTGTAAATACGTAAAAAGTAAAAAAAAAAATACATTATTAATACGACTTAGGGACCTTCAAGAAAAAAGCATACTCATTCCTCAAAGGTCGGCAACGCATCTGCGAGCCCTCTGGTGATGCAGTTGTCCATGGGCGTTGGTATTCACTTATGTGAACCGGCTGCTCGTTTGCCCCTTGTTATATAAAAAAAAAGGAAAAAGTAAGAGAATTGTCCCAGATCAATTATTTGAATATTCAGTGCAAAACTTTAATACGCTAGAATCCGATCTTACCAGTATATATCTCGTGGACGACGTTGAATTTTAACTACGAGTATATCCCACATACAGTTCAGTGGCACACACATAATCTGTTACGACCACCTGTAATCTGACTTTTTTTTTGTTAAAAAACGCTATTAAGAATCTTTTTACTTTGTATAATATTATGGTTTCCTATTGAATTCCACTTGAAACTTTAGTCGACCTTATAAAAAAAACCTTTGGTTAAAAACTAACGCTTGGTTGCTATCACACATGACATGGTTTTAAGTGACGGTAGAAAAGTACACTAGCCAATGTCTGAATATGCCACCAAAAATGTAGGTCCCTTTTCAAATTAGGAAAATTGAATCCCCCATTAACAAAACGAATCTAAATCACAACCTCAGGCTTGCGCGTCGGACAATCGCACCGTTGCGCATTGGTCCAGGATAAATTATGGATTACAATACTGCGTCGTGCGCGATTCTGTCGCAGACCACGTACCGACAGTTACCGTTACGTCATCGCGGAAAATTGACAATAATTGAGATATTTCTCTGTAGCCCTACTTGGAAAACTTTTTCATTAATATGGATGGGTCGCTTTGTGGAAGTATTTATTGTCGTTATTACTTACATGTGCAAAACTGCGAACGCTGTCACTTTGCATTGTAATGTAACGTTGCAATTTAGATGCCGTGTGCTTTAAACGCTATGAGAATGAGATCACACTTAAACGATCTGATATACATAAATAAAAACGCATCGAGAATAGTTTGCGTTCTCTTGGAAAATCTGTGATTATTTTTTTTTTTATTCTTTTCTTTATATTTTATTCTTAAAGTTCTTTAAACAAGATTACTGGAAATTCAATACTATGTAATATTTATTATTATTTGTGCATTTTTCTTGTGATCCCTCACTGAAGTTAGAGGCACTTAGGAACTTACGCTAGGGAAACGCAGCAGATTTTGCGTCATCATTCTACCGTTGAGCATTCGAGGCTCCTTTTGCCGAGATTCTTTTAATAGAATATCAACAAAAAATATTTAAAACATGTCATCATATTAACCGACTGATTTTCATTCCCTTAATACCTAGATATTTTAATACCTAGTTATATTAAGACGTAGAACGTGTCATTTATAAAAAGGTGATATCAAGAATTCCGCATTTTAATTACAGATAAATACACAATAATATTACATAATGATGATAAGCTAATTTGACCTTTGAATCCATCCTCGTGACCGTTATGACTATGTATAACCTATACTAATATTAATATAAAGCTGAAGAGTTTGTTTGTTTGCTTGAACGCGCTAATCTCAGGAACCGGAAAATTCTTTCAGTCTCAGATAGCCCATACATCGAGGAAGGCTATTATGGGCTATATATAATCACGCAAAAAAATTTCACCTAATTTTACGCGGACAAAGTCGCGGGAAACAACTTGTTATTATACATGCCCGATCAACTACGGTTTTTATCTTTTTTTACACTTAAAAAAATTGAGTAGTATATAAAGGGTCTAAAACGGAGATTAACAAGCATGCATGAGAAACTAAACTACTTTGCTTTAATCCGCGAATGAATACGAGGGAAAATCCGCCACCACAGCACAGTGGCGAATTCGGTGGTGTAGCTTTCGGGTTGCAGCATTACACCGATTTTCCCTCGTATTCATTCGCGGATAAAAGCAAAGTAG
>JANCMC010000006.1:573195-583276 GCA_024363005.1 Charaxes varanes
CTCCGTGACGACTGACGGCGACCGCGCCCCGCTCGACTGACGTTCGGAAGTTTTCGTTACTCTTCGTTCCGGCTCGCTCACACATGCGTGAAGACAAGTTTACTCACGAAAGAGAACAAAAATGAACGCTAAAACGATACAAAATATTCTTATTAACAATAAACGTTATTTGATAACTACTACTTTTCAAATAATATTAACCATAATTTTTAAATTTAGACAAGCAATATTTTTTAACATTCATTATTGCTAATAATATTATTTATAATTTAAATTATAATAGTTTTTAATTATTTATTAAAATTGACAATTATTCGAAAAAACAATCTATCTTGTCTATATATTGTCTATAATAAAATATCTTGCCTAAAAGCTAAAGATGTTTATATTTGTTGTTTCAAAATTTCAAGTTTTTAGAACGTACTTTATGAGATACAGTGACTATCGGTATTTTATACATTAGAATATAGTACCGGTGATCGGCATTCGTATCCCGCGAACAGCTTGTGGGCCGCGGCCCGCGACTCCTCTCTTTGTAGTCCGCGACGTTTTTGTCAATGAAATTATGAATAATAATTACTTAAAAAATAATAATAATAACATTAAACGTGCTTTTGTTGCGATGTACTTAAATTTATGTAAAACAACACGATACGTAATAAATTTCGCATTTTTAATATCGAAATAAAGATTGATAACTAAACCTATTACCAAATAATCATTTTACAAGTGTGCCCATCCATCATCTAATTTCTTAACAATGTGGCCCGCCTGCATGTCATTTTTTAATGATGTGGCCCTTGCGTACCAAAAGGTTGCCGACCACTGCATTAGAGTATAGGTATTTGAGAAGTATTGTTATGAATTAATTAAATTCAATCCTGTTATATTATTTTTATTTGTGCGTATTTTGGACTCTAAAATAATATCTAGAATATATTAATGAAACTTCATATTCATAGTCTCCTAAGACTTAAGAGAAAATTTAGAGAATTTTTACGTACGGATTTATATTAGAAGCAGTACCTTTCATTCAGTAAACAAGAACAGAAAGTATATTTCAATATTTTTTAATCATTAAATTTGGCGGTATCCCGCGTCGCTACTTTTCCTCTTTTAGTCTGTAGACTTTAATTATTAAACATAGGCATCTTCGATATACTATCACAAAAATCGATCCAGTACTATTATCATCCAAGCTGCCTTTGACGAACCTATCTTGGTCGACAGTAAATTTAATAGGAAACTTTCGCTCTATATGTTTGAAATAAAGCCTCTTTACGCACTCTTAAGTTGGGAAGTAACCTGGTGAAGGAGTGACGAGAGCGTTACGATACAAGTGTGATCGGGCTAAATTTCATTAATTTTATTTCTTTATCAATTTTATACATTCATATTTTGTTTAATATATTAAATATCCTGCTTTTAAATTGAATAAAATTGTAAATTCATTTTAAAGTTGAATTATATCTATACTAATACATAAAGCTGAAGAGTTTGTTTGTTTATTTGTTTGTTTGTAGGAACGCGGTAATCTCGGAGCTACTGGTCCGATTTGAAAATTTCTTTCAGTGTTAGAAAGCCCATTTATCGAGGAAGGCTATAGGCTATATATAATCACACTAAGGCGAATAAGAGCGGAGCACCAATGAAAAATGTTTTAAAAACGGGGGTTCTTTTTCCTATTTGTGTGCGCATCGTAAATGGTTAAAGTTTCGCAAAAGTCATGTATTGTTCCCCTTTGTCAGATAAAATTGTTCCCCTTTAAAATTTCCAAATAAAATTCCGCAACAGCATAGGTATGTCTATTTTTTAAGGTTGGCTCAGTATAACCTTTTTTATGTTAACCAAATTTATTCTAAAATAATGCACTATTTCGCGGACGCGGACAAAGTTGCGAGGTACAGCTAGTGTACATATATTTATGTATTCTGTCCTTGTTAGGTTAAGTCATTAATTAGTATATATTCTTTTAGTAAGTTGAAGTAGTGTTAGTCAGATTATATAGCTAGAATAACCAACAACTGATAAAAAGTAACACTTTTTTAATAAACCATTTGTACGTATAAAACGAGTGCGCTTCAGACCAAATGACCTAAAATTTCTTCAGCTATACCTTTATGTATGTATATGATACTATATAAAAAAATCATACTACGTCGGATACTCTTGAGTCTTCCATAAAGTCTTTATATAAATAAATAAATACATCGGAGTAAAGACGCACGGGTGCAATTGAAATATATATCTACCAAAATAAAAACCCATAGCATTCAGGGATAATATACCTTTCGAAGAATAAAAGAATTTTCAAAATTGGATTAGTGTAACCAGAGATTACACCGAACATAGAATACATAAACTTTACCTCTTTATAATATTAGTATAGAACACAAAAATTTTCAGATACGTTATATTCTCTTTTTTTTTAATCTTAATACCGGAGCCAGACAAAGATCATAGTGCTTGTACATTTTTGTCCTTGAAGTTTACAAAGGACTACTAAACTTTGTACAGTTACGTAAAATCACCGCTCACACTATATGATCATTGAAATGATCATTCCAATGAAGCTATATCTGGCTCCGGCATTATTATAATAAAGATTAATTTAATATCATAAAACCTAAGAGTGAATTACACAGTCATGACTATGACTAGATTGCAGTGTCACTCTCAATGAAAAAATCATAATAATAATGCTAATTTTGCAAAAGCTACAGGTGCGATTTAATAAAATAAAGACTATTTTTTGATTTACTGGATTTCATATGAGCATAATATTACTTATTCAATAACCTCTGTGATTTAACGTCGCGAACGAAATTGTAAGGAAGAAATATATTATTTAAGATGAAATGCAACAGTTATCAGTCATATAACTATGTATAATTTATATGTGTAAGCTGTTTTGACTGTCTTTGACAAAATTTCTTATTATGTACACTAGCTCTTTTTCCTACTTAAATTACAAATTTCCGTGAAAAATAATGCTATAGTGCTCGTCAAAGTATATATAAAGAGCAATGGATCTTAAGAAGCTAGTTTCGTAAACCTAATATACTCCTGTCAAGCCTAAACTTTAGGCTATGTGTGTCTGATACCGATTCGAATATAATATTTCCTTTCTATGTTCTATTGGAATCGATACTCATTACTGGATGAAATAAATTTTATAATGATGTGTAAGCCTTCGTATTTTATTCCTTAGATGATTTTTAATGGTCTCATTTTCATTTTTTTATTGATCTATTGTACTGTCCCACCGCCTCTACAATAATACAAATAAATAGTTGTACGAAAGAGAGTACAAACCATCCGGTCAATTTTTTTTTCAAAAATACTATCACACTACCATGCTAATAAACCTTTGTACATTATTATTAGTATGAAAAAACATTTGGTGACCTAAAAGTAGAAATAAGGCTTGGCTTCGTATAATAAATCATGTGTTGTATGGAATCTATATAGGTAAATTTAAAAATCAGAGAGCAACAAGCGATCCGGGAATCTTAATTCACCGGATGCCGGGTTCGTAGAATACAGGCGGGCAGTCGATAGAGCAACCGAGGGCGCGGAACTTGCGCGCGCACTGTCGAGAGAGAGATAGAGGAAGCCCCATTACCGAGGAGCAGTAGCTTGATGTCCTTGGCGGCCTGGATGCCATCCTCCTTAAGGTTCTTCTCGATCTGTTTGCTTCGCGCAAGAGCGGCGCGCTCCTCAGCGGACGAGGCGCAGCCCATGGCGATGGCTCGCACGGCCTGGCTCGCTACGCGCGGCAGCGCCGTGCTCCTTGCATGCTCGCGGCTCGTCGTCGCGCGCAGGGAGCGCCGCGCACGCGCTGGCTCGCGCACGCGTGCTACTGGTACGTATGTTCGCGCCCGTGCGCCACGTCACACGGCCCGGTTCGCCGCAACGTTTTCTCAAGCTCACTTGAGTACGCAAATGATGGCACAGCGATGGCACCGCGGCGTGAGACCACGAACGAATGACGGTTCGCGCACGCCCGGCTCTTCGGCTGTACTGCGCAGACTCGCCCGCCCGCTCGTTGCAATGCCCCCTGACATATTAATTACACCCTTCGTTGAGCGATCGTCCCGTTCGCTTCCAATAGGCCTGGCCCATTCTCTCTTAATTCAACTGGTTAGCTAAGATGTATAAACGCATCGAGTACAAATGTAATGTGACTTAAAGCGAAGAAAAATATTAGGAAATAGATTGATAAACATCGGTATAACCTGATATAACAACGAAACAAAAAAAAATTGAAATTAATAAGTGTATAAGGTATAACTGTGCCTTTAGCTATTATACTACAGGGTATCATATTAACCACCAAGTATTACAAATAGAGAAATCAATACAGTAGTCGTAACTATTGAAAATTTGGTCAGGTTTCAAGTTATAAGTTTATAATACTGTAAATGGGCCCTTTAGTTTAACATACAAATCCAAACTTAAGATCACATATACGTATATGTAAATCACAACTCTACGCAGATTTTGCTCTAAGCCCGAGCATCATCGAGGTTCGATCTATACATAGTGTATGTTACATTAGACCCGGAACCGGACTAACTAGCTAAATTTTAAGAATATAACTTTTACTTTTTTGACGTGATAACGTCTTATAAATCGATGAACGCCGATTTTACGCACAAGAAAGTGTAACGTTCCGCCTGAGGCGAGTGTGCATACGAGAGCGCAAAACAAGCGATAGAGAAGCACGGTGTTCCGCCTGAGCCGAGCGTGCAAGCGAGAGTGCGTAAGAAAACGATGGAGAGGCACGATCGGCCTAAGTTTTCGGCTTATTACGTAAAGTTATCGTCCGTAAACCGACTTTACAGACAAGTATTGTTTTTTCAGTGAGTAATCAAATTTTCCCTATAGTTGAAGAAGCAGGTGAATGGCTTTGTGCCACATCGATTGAATGATATATTTTGAAGAAAACATCTATATATACATTGCCTAGAAGATATTCACATTATTTAATTAATTCTGTTCTTCTTCTCTTCTATCGAATGCTTAATACGACTAAACTGTATTATATACAATGTACTAAATCATAACTATGGACTATAAACACTTACGAAAATGAAATACCTAAATCAAATAAAAAAGTCATTGGTACTCCGGGAACGCCGCCAAAAGTAAAAATTTGCACATACAGAGGTACTGGTAATGGTAGTAGTAATAGTGTCCAATGGTTATTTTCCATCTCAAAAATGCCCAACATGACTAAATAAGTTTTCACTTCAAAAATCTAAAACCGCATGGACGAATCACCTACATTAACCCAGTTTAAATTGTGTTTACCTATTCTTAATTTCTATATTCTACATCATAATTGTTTCGTCAAAGTGGTACAGGTACAATGTAGGTGAAAAATAAAATTCAAGGAGATGCATCCTTGAATAAAATCGTGCTTACTATGAAAGTTTAAGTGCAATTACGTATAAGTTGGTAATTGTAAAATATTCCCAAATTATATTAGCATACTTTGAATTGTGTTAATAAAGAAATTATGTCTGTGTTCCCAGAAGACTTTTGACATTGCTACTGTTATCTGTATTAGTATTTAGTATAAATGTCTGTCAACTGTCATTGGCCTGCCGACGCCGCCTGAATAAAATAAATATTGGAATTAAAAGGAACAACAACGTAGATTTGGATAAAAATCTATTTTGTGTAAATTATGGATTCCGAAGAAGAAGTTGATTCTGAACCATCCTTTAGAGGAGTATCGGGTACTATTATTCTGATTAGTACTTATAAAAATTCAAAATACAAAGTTTTTGAAATCGCTCATGTCGCAACATGCCGCTTGATAAAACAACATATGAGATTATCAAGCTCACAGAATATAGCTGTATGTTTGTTTGGAACGGAAGATTGTTGTGCTGTGAAATTTGATTCAAAACCTGTAGTGGAATTAATTCCTTTAATTCCACCATCTTTAGATGATTTTAGAAAGCTAAAAAATACAAATTTATCCTCCTTCACAGAGGCTAAGGAATTAAAAATGTCTGATGTTCTTTGGCATTGCAGCAAAATGTTTTCTAATTGTAAAAAGCAACTGTCTTCTAAGACTTTAATATTATGCACACATCTTGACATTCCACCTATTGCTTCAGACCAAAATGCAACGCTTAACAAAGCTAGAGATTTGGTTGATTCTAATATAGACATAAATATATTAAATATTTCTGATCACGAATACAATATTGATGTGTATTATGAAAAATTTTTTAAAATAGCTAATAAAGGAAAGGATTATAGTATTCCTAAACCCATATACGACCCAATTGAAATTGAGAAAATAATGTATCAAGAATCACATAGACATTTAGCTGTAGCAAAGTTAAATTTTGAAATAGAGAAAGACTTTAACATTGGTGTAGGTGTTTATGCTTTATTGAGAAAATCTGGTCAAAGCTACAAAAAAAATATTAATTTAAATAGTGAAAGCAATGCGGTTCTCACCAGTGTAACCAAAACTATGAAGGTTATTTCTGATGATTCTGAGGATAGTAGTCAGCCAAAACAGGTTCCAGTACTTAAGTCAGAGTTATTATTTTACCAAGAATTTGGAGGTGAGAATGTTGAATTCACAGATCATGAAATGAAAACAATAAAGAACCCCTTTGGTAGTCCTATGATAAAACTACTTGGTTTCAAACCAGAAAAAATTATTTGTAAAGAGAAGTGGTATTTAAAAATGGGATACTTTTTATTTCCTGATGAAAAAAATGTAGAAGGTTCAACAGTTGCTTTCAAAGCCTTACACAAGGCCTGCAAAGATATGAAAATGGTTGCTTTCTGTATCTTATGCACAAGAGTGAATGCTAAGCCCATTGTTGTTGCTCTTAATCCTTGTACAAAACCACTGGATTTGGATATAGATGTTGGTTTCGATATTATACCTATTCCTTATATAGAAAATGTCAGAGACATAAACATTACTGAGGATGAAGAAAATGAAGAAATGTCTAATATAGATGAAGCACATAAAACCTTAATGAATGATATTTTGAATAAACTTACAGTAGAATATAAACCAGACATGTTTGAGGATCCTAAAGTACAATCAAAATACAGAGCTATTGAAGCTATTGCTTTAAATGATGACGAATGTGAACCATTCATTGATACTACTGTACGAAATCATGAAATATATGAGAGTATCGAAGATGACCTTTTTGAGGAATTGTTTGGGCCATTTGGTGCTTTGGCTTTGAAGAGAACTGCACAAAAAATTCCAACTGTCAAAAAGAAAAAAATTGAAGATGTGGATGAAAGTCTTTTAAATGATAGGTTGAAAAATAAACAAATAAATTCTTACACGGTTCAACAATTACAAAAGATATTAAGATTCAAAAATATTGAAAATTTACCTGCTTTAACTGGATTAAAGAAGAAGGAACTTGTTGAATTAGTTTATAAATATTGTGTCTAATAAGTTTAATATCTTTTATATTATATTTTTGTATATTTTGTATTTTTATTTACCACAGAGATATTTTACTTGAGTCTTAAAACTAAAACTTCTCAAACTTAATGGTCATATTATTGGGTCTATTACTGAATCCAACCAACAGAGAACCAACTTTCACAATATAGAGTGGTCAAGGGTGTGTCAAGACATGCTTAGGTATTTGTTAAATAACTTCAAAATTGTCACATTTCATTCAATATAATGAAGATTCAGAATAATGAGTTTTTTAACATATTCAATCAACATGGAAAATTTCAAGTCTATGTCTAACAGTTTGGTATTTTTGAAAATCCTAGGTGAGGGATCACCTGCGTGCAGTCTAAGTAAATGCTTTTAAGGTGTTCAGTATATATTATATACATATGAATATAGAAAATAAATACATATTATAAGTTGAGAGAACTAAAGTAAGTTCAAGTTTTGTCAACATGTGTTGTTTCAATACTATGATAGCCGAAGTCATAATATTTTATTTAATCCTCCGTTAAATTACTCAGATTATTATAAGGTGGGTTGGAGTAAAAATTGGTAATTTGTTTTGTTTAATTGCACCAGAAGATAGCTTTTAAATATTTGAACACTTCTTTGATCATCATGTGTATTATATATGATATATAAAGCTATACTGTAGCGCCGACTTTAGTACCTTTCTATTAAAATATTTTGAATAATTGAACGATTTGTTTTTTATTATTTATTAAATATTAAAACGAAAATGTTTTTGATTTATCTAGACGTGCTAAGTATCCCTTCTCTTTGTGTCTTTTTCATTAGTGACAGCTGGTCAGTGACAGTGACACTGGCAAAACAAAAATATTTATAGCAGCTACAGGCTAGCCGGCCTGCATGCAATCTGAATTCTGCATCTGCCAAAGTTAATGTCAGTTTGTTGATTAAACTTTTTAAGTGTATTTTACCTAGTACAAGAATAATTATTAAATTAGTGTAAAACATTTAGAGAAATATTTGTTTTATAACATACAATGAGTAATTCTAATTATTTATCAATATCTGATATTTTGGTAACTAATGAGAAAGTTCCTTGTAAACTTTTGCATGATTTACCGAAAATGGGTACGGGAAATTTGTTAATTACTTAATGTTACAAATTATATTGATGTTTTTTTGAGATACGCTGCTATATATGTAGTTTATTTAAGGTTTCTTGGATCCTTCTGCTGCTGAAAATGACTTAAAGGCGACCTCAAATATAGAAATTCCTTTTTGGTTAGCCGATTCTTTATTTATTAGAAGACCACCTCTAGTAAATGTAGATTTACCAAAAATATATAAGGAAACATATAGAGAGATACTCAATGCAGATGCCTGTACTGTAGATTTGCACAAATTAGGTCAACATTTCTATGAACTTGGATGTTACATTGCTAAACACGATATTAAAGGAGAAGTTGCCACAACACTTATAAATGTAAGTATGTCAATTTTATTTTTTCTTTAAAGAATTTGATGATTTATCTAATTAGATTCATAGGGAAACTTTAGGTGGATAGATTTCTCAAACATCTCCACTTTGTTTGATAAGTATTTTAAAAGGGGTGATGCTGATAACTTTTAAGCGACTTATTGAAAATCTTGTTTGTACCAGTAATGTGGGTTAGAATTGGGGCTACATTCTGTTTTTTCACAGCAAACAGACACTACTTGATGGTGAGATAGCTAAGTTTGTAAGATAAATGCCAAATATTATTCTTGTTTCAGACTTTTCGCCAAAGATTTAAAATGATACTATCTGCTAGTGTATCTACAGATTCTGTTAATTCTTTTCAACCTTTATCTGATAGTGAACGTGATCGCACAGCTGCAGCCATTGTGACAGAGCAAGCTCTGTCAGGGTGGCTGAAAAGAGGAGATAGCCCACTCACCACTGCTAACATGGTTGCAAATCATCGAAAAAGAAAGAGAGCTGAAATGGAAATGTTATAAAGAATAAATTTTAAATTTTTAGCTTAAAAATAAATCTATGTCAATTTGTAAAAAAAAAATTTATGCACTGACAAAAAATTATTTTAGACTATGCACTAGGACTAGAACATGAAAATAATTATGTGAAGTAATAACTTTCAATATCATATTACGAAAATTGCATAGACAAAGGAGTATGAAATTTGGCAAAATTATACTTTATTCAGAGGAGGGTGTGCAGATACTAATATTTTATTATAATATGCAATATTAATAATATTAAAATGAACCCAAATGGACACCTATTCCAACTGGTTTGTGGATATGATGTATACACACATGTATTTCCCTTTTACTTTAATATTGTGTCAAAGCTTAGACTACATCGGTAAAAATATTAATTGTCAAATATTACACTGTTGTTGGTTTTAAAATTTTGTTTAAGATTTGCCTAAAGAGAGAGAGAGAGACGGATTTCTTAGCATTCCATGGATTCACCATGCAAGTGCCGGGTCCATTGCGTTGTAGAGGAAGGAACCATAGCAGTGCCCAGGACTTGTGACCCAGGTGTGAGTTAGGAGCGCTTTCTTTATAGTGATCACTAACACTCACCTTCACTGCCAGTGTTCCCTCCCCTGCCTAGCCAAATCTGATATGATCCTA
>JANCMC010000006.1:719902-730807 GCA_024363005.1 Charaxes varanes
AAGTTCTGAATTGTACTACTTAGTTTGATTTCCGCGCATTATTTGAGAAAAGTACTATACAAGCCTTGGCCGCAACTGGCTACAAGACTTACGTATGTATATTCACACGATCGTCCATCAATGGCTCTCTTGCCGGCCGCTGCAGTAATGTACTATTTCGCTCTAGTGACCAAAATATACAAGTAACAACGAATATATATATATATATTTTTGTAGAAAATTTCATTATCTACAAATATAAATCTATAACTTTTTGTAACTAAAAATAAAAAGTCATAAGTGTCAGTTGTTTTTGAAAATTTTCAGCACGGTTTTTGGTTATCTTGTATTTTATGCTCTTTGATTGTAAATAAATCCAACTGACTTTTATACAATGACTTGTTTATGTAATATTTTCACGGAGTACAGTCATAACTCCAATTATTTACGTAACTGCATTTAATTAGAGTTGGTGCCACGCTTGTACTCAATTTGGTCTGCAGCCGAATTGGGCCGGCGCGTCCCAGTACTAGTACCTCTTTCTTACATAAGATAAGCGTGAAGTTACGGCAAAGCTGTCAAGGCATGTGACGGTATTGTTGTCGCGTTTCGTTCGGTTTGTGAGAGTTTCCGGTGGCCTGGACCCAAATTTAAGGCTGGCAACGCATTGTAAGCCAGCTGTAGGCCGTCGGTAGTCACTTATCGCCTACGCGAATGCCCCTTGCAACATAAAAAAATCTTTGAATTAATTCAATACATTATAATGAAGAAAAATTACCCAATCATCCCAAATTTGTTCAGATGTAATTTTTTATAGCACCACGAATATTCCGCTTCTGAGAAACAGGTGCTGATAAATACTCCAGTTCTAGTGTTACGCAACTCTTCAGGATTCAAACCTGGAAATGTCATTGAAATTGTTGAAACCCCAAATTTCCAGGCTTACAGTAAATAAATAAATAAATATATACAGTACTATTTGACACACGAGCGTCCATTCCTAAGGTAGACAACTTAATGCCTGTGTTATAGGTAACAGACGCCTGTTAGACACAAATATATGTATATTTTAGAAATATATACATACATACATATAGATAATACTCCCAGATTCGAGGCGGGAATCGAACCCACGACCCCTGGAGCGGAAGGCGAAGTCACTGCCCACTGCGCCAACGGGCCAATCAAATGATAATACCCTACACCAGGGGTGGGCAACATTTTGAGTCGAATAAACCAAAAATAACAATTTACAAAATTTATACTTTTTAAAGAGCCATAAAAATTTTTGATGGTTAAACGTCTTTCATTCAAGTTTTTGATATCTATTTATAATACCAACGTAGTCATGTATAAAAAGTGTTTTTTCAAAGCCCATGAGATAATGCTTTTTTGCGTATGGAATCAAAGAGCCCTTCTCACATCTAAAGAACCGCAGGTTACCGACCTCTGCCCTACACTCATTATTATCACATTCGCCACGAGAAAAAATAAAAAACCAAAAATAGGCAGTACTAGTTGCCACCTGCGACTTTGACCGCGTATAATTCCATGCTCATATTGAATTTAAATACCGCAAAAATTTAACCACTGTACTCGGGCTAATACAAACTTGCGAACTACGTCATATGTTATTTTATTAGACCTCTCGCTCGTATAGACCTTATGAAACTGGTGCACAGAGGCCATTACGCACACTACGTATGACGCGTCTAAACGAAATATGCCGTAAGCCGTGTCCCGACTAACCAAACAGCCTCTCGAGGCAGCCCCGGATTTTTGCTACGCAATGATTTTCATTTGGAGTACGTGCCATTTTCCTCCAACGAGGCACTTTCTGACTGACCTAGGATTTGCCTCGCATGGCTGCTCGTTAAGTCAGGACACGGGTAATTTCTAATGACCACTAACATAATTTTTACAAATACATTTAATTTTCTTAGCTAGATTCTGAGTAAGCAAGCAGCCTCGCGAGGCAGCCTCGGACGTTCGGCATGCAACATTTGCCGCATGAGGTCTGTAATTTTCTTGCATGCCGAGCCAAGCCGAGCCGATCCGAGCCCAGCCACTTTGAGCAGAAGCTTTCATTTCAATGTTAAGTCAAACAGAGACTCAACGAGCCTAACGTCTTGGTCAAGACCATCATGAAATCGTATGTTTGGTGAGTTTTCACCACCCCATTTATACTAATTCTTCGACTTATACCAAAAAAAAGAAACGAAAACCTAAACTTCCTTGGATGAAAAGAACATACAAAAACTATGTCTAGATGGGTGGGAACAAATTACTTGAAGAGTTGTGCCTCGATATTTTTGAAATAAATCTTACTAGAATGACTAAAAGTGAATGTTAAGTCTCGATTGGCCGTATAATTGTATTAATTTAATACACTGTTCCAAGATCGTTTTGGGTGTTTATAACACTGTTCGGCGAACATATTTTCAACAATGATAACTATGTTGAAAATATGTTCGCCTAACATGGGACGTAACACATAACCGCTCGAGTGAGCGCGGCAAACTTACTGAGGCGCTTTTGAGCATCGATTTGCTTGGCGGGGCTACCTATCGAGGCTGCTTACTCAGTCAGGACCCGGCTTTTGACGTGACGCAGTTCGTAAGTTCGTATTCGCTGGAGTATTATGACATTACGAGATAAATAGGAGGTATTTGATCGTACCAGCGTCGATAATGGCTTCATACGTTTTCTCCAAAATGATCCTATGCGTCGGATCCATGACATGCGCTTCATTATAGTGTATATTGAAAAATGACGCGTCAAACTTGCTGATCTTATTAATTTTTCCAGTACATTGCGGTATTTCTGGATGTATCGTTTTCCAGCGACGGTCATCATCGGTTATTAAGTCAACCTAGAAAATATGTTCAATAAAATTACATTACAAAAGTAGCGGACATGGCAGGCGTAGTCCTGCTCGAACTTTGGGTTACTTACTATTTACTACATTCTATTATTCTATAACATTATTCTCCGTTCCCGATTCCGTTTCCGTTCCCAGTTCCATTTCCGTTCCCGTTCCCGTTTCCGTTCCTTGTCCTTCACTTTCACTTTGCCATTCCTTTTTTATTATACAAACCTTGTCCTAACAATAGCGAACACAACAAAAAATAAATTATCTAATTTGGCAGTCGGTCGGAAGTTACGGAGGAAGGACGTGCATACATTTCAGCGACTCATTTATTTTCGACTATAAATTGCGATCTAAGCTATCCTATCTTTCAAGCTGAATCAAACTGCACACAGTGTGATAATTGCACGCGACTTTGCATGCGAATTCAGTGCTCTTGTTAAATTTTAAGGTTATTAATTTTTTTGCGGAATCCCAATAATTTTTCAAAAAATTATAGTAGCCTATATTATTCCTTGTTCATTAGCTACCCGCCAGTGAGAGTGCTGTTTAATTTTGCCCAGCTGCTTCGGAGATTACCCGGAACAAACAGACTGACAGACAGACAGATGAAAATGTTTTATATTGCATTTTTACTAAAGGTATCGTATATATGAATAAATAAAAAAATTCGACTTTAAAAACAGACCTTTCAGTTTTATTTATTTTAATTTTTGATTAAAATATATTATAATATGATGTTACAACCTGATAAATTTGGCTTATAAATGTCCCCGATAATCCTAGGCACTCATGGGCACATATCCATTATTAAGAATAATGACGTACATATGTTGGATAAATAACCAGTCTATCGATGTCATACATTTGATTATACTAGGGGATCATATAAGTTTTTGCAGTGACGCCAATAACGCAACCTAGTCTTTCGCCTGAACTTTAGATTTCATTAATGATATTATTTGTGACAAATAGGTCACAGCTTCCTTAATAGGTAAGGAAAATATCCATGTATGTATATAAAAATGAATCCCAGAACGTGTTACTAAGCGCAAATCTCTAGAATAGCTGAACCGATTCCGCAAATTCTTTTTTTATAATTTTCCGTGAAGTACTAGAATGGTTCTTAAGGAGAGAAAATTTTTAAAAAATGCCTGAAAATGTCTTATACCAACACTTTTCTATACTCCTCAAACGATTCGTAGTCATTCTTAAAAGTCAATTTCAACTTTAATACCATACCATATCGTTCAAGTGTCAGTGGAGAGATTCAGGGAAGGTAAAACAATTGAGTAACGTTGGTATTGTATAAATAATGATGTCAATATTTGTCAATATTTATACGATGGTAACATTAGTCAATCACGAATTGTCTGTAGCAAAATGTAAACATCTTTCGGGAATGGGGACGGTAATGGGAACGGGAACGGGAATGGGAACGGAAATGTGAACGGGAATAGGAATGGGAACGGGGATAATAGAAGTAAAATTAAGTAGCCCAACTTTCGGGCAGAACATCGTCTACCGGGTCCGCTAGTTAAAAATAAAAGTTTAAAATTATAGTTGTTTCTCGCAGTATTAGTTACGGATAAGTAAGGGGACAAAAGGACTTTATTTAAATAAAATCCTTGTCAAGGATACCGGTCCATGGAAACCTGAACTTCCAGAAAGCTCTTTTTTAAATGTCCCAAAGATCCCGCTTGACTGCAATCACACCTGGCGAGAAGGAATGATGCAGTCTAGGATATAGCCCGCTTGCCTATATACCTCTTAGGTATAAGTTTTTCTTTTACCTTGTTGAATAAATTCTCCTCCAGGTGTTTAACAGAATCAGACTCCGGAAAGTAGCCTGACACCCCGGTGATGACCACCTCCTCACCAGGTTCTGGATGCGACAGCTGATATCCTATAGATAACCTGTCTTTGGACATAATTGTTGGTGTCATCTGAAACATGAGCACTTAGATTAATTTCTAAAATTGTGGTATGACGACGTTATCACATCTTAATATATACAAATTACGCGTCACATTGTTTGTCCGCGATGGGCTCGTAAATTACTGAACCGATATAAGTCAAATTTGCACGCCCTGTGCTATTGAATCTTACTTGAAAGATAGGATAGCATAAATTAAAGTTACAAATAAAAATGGGTCGCTGAAGTGTATGCAAGTGTATAACTTCTGAATGTTGTACCAAATTGAATAATTTATTTTTGTGTTTGTTTTTGTTAGTACAAGGTTCTATAATAATAAAGGAATGGTAAAGCGAAATTGAAATGAAATGGAACAGAACGTAATGGGGACGCGGACGGGAACGGGAATGGGAACGGGGAACGGGAACGGGAGGAATAATGTTATAGGATAATAGAATGTAGTAAATAGTACGTAACCCAACGTTCTGGCCGGACCACAACTGCCGGGACCGCTACTAGTTACTTAATAAGTCCGCCATTTTAAGCTAGATATCGCTACGCGGTTTTTCGTAAAGTCTCGCAAATTAGGTTGTTTTGTGTGTGTGTGTGTGAGCGCACGCGCGCGCGTGCGTGCGTGCGTGAGTGCGTGCGTGCGTGTGTGCGTGTGTGCGTGCGTGTGTGTGTGTGTGTGGGTGTGTGAGTGCTACTGTGAGAAAAATAAAACATCTTACTTTTTTGTATTCTAAAGCTAGGCCTGTCTGACAATACTTATTAGTCTTTAACCATTCAGTCAAAAAACCTTTATCTGAAAACTTAAACTGGTCCTATTGCAAAATCCGTTATTAGCGAACGACTACTATCTTTGCCAAATTTTTAGCTTGTGGCAAAATTCAGGTATACTTAATATGTATGGGAGCCACCCCCTAATTTCATCATTTTAACATGCCAAAAACAAAATCTATGTAGACTGACTACACGTTTCTTTTTTTTTTTTTTTTGATAATGCATATGCAGTACATAACTGCATCAAATTTTATTTCACACTTGTAAAAGTTAGTCAGGTTAGACGGACGGACGGACGGACGGATGGACCGAGCAAATTTATAAAGGTTCCAGGTAGGACTACGAAACACTCAAAGGTTATACCAACGGTTACCTAACTAATTACTTATATTAAAAAATCCATTATCATACAACAGTCCACGAAACAAAAAAAAATTCTACAAAATGACTATGAGGAATAATTGAATATAGGGGTTTTGCGTCAATGAATTCATTAATTACTGAATCTATTTAACTGTTAGCTAATTTAATGAGTAACTAGCTGTGCCCGCGATTTTCAGTGGCGGATTTACCAGGAAGCAATTGCTAAAAAAATTTTTTTGAATTTTATTTTTTTTTAATTTCAAAAATGGAAAAAATTGGAAATAAAAAAAGAAACTATACAACGGAAAAAAACAATCATGTTTAATTATTCATCTCTTGCTGAAATAATTTGAAATTAGTTCAAAACTGTTTTTCGCGCGAGTAGTTGGCGCTTCGGTCGCTCGTGTTTGTGTCTTCGTCTGAACAGCTGTTTACGCTCAAAGCATCATCGTCGCTCGCTTATAAAGTATATAGGTAACTATTTGCTCGCAGATTTCAATAACACAAAAAAACCATTTTAATTTCAAATCAAATGTTTTCGGCGTTTCCAAATGTTGAATGTCTTATCAGACTATTCCTAACACTTCCGATCACTAATAGTACAGGAGAAAGATCGTTCAGCGCATTAAAACGCGTCAAAAATTATTTGCGCTCATCTATGTGCCAAGAAAAAGTAAGCGATTTAGGCTTACTTTTTATCGAAAAAGACAAGCTTCGTCAACTTGACTTCGATGAAATCATTTATCAATTTGCGACTGAAAAAAGTAGGAAAAAGTTGTAATTTTTAAGAAAGTTGTAAGGTATTTGAATAATATATCCATTTTGCAAAATTAGCTGTATTTTGTTATTTTGAAAAATAGGGGGGGTGAATTTAGAGCACTTCGTAAACTTTGAAAACCAGTGCTAAAAGGGGATTGAATCGGCACAATATAATCTTTATTGACGTAACGTGATAGAAACTTTTGCACTGTTTCTTTTACACGTGTAGTCCAGTCATCTTTATAATTTAGTCCATTCAATAAAATCAAGGCTTAGCCATAAATGATGCTCTAACCACTTGCTTCCCGCCCTCTATCACGAAGACGATTCAACTTATTAAAAAAATTTAATATCCTCTACAATATTGATAATAGACACAAATTGCGAAAAACCCACAGAACAGGAGATATTTGCAAAAAATCGATTTTTGTGACGACCTTCGACCTTAGATCTTAATAGTTGTGTACATCCTACGATATGTGGGTTTTGAGGATGTCAAAATATCAGTTTATAGAATTCCGAAGTGAAGTCAGTAAGATGACTGGATTGATTCGAAAAAACAAAGGAATAATGGACAAGACAAAGTTTATTTTAATTTTTTTGTCTGCGTTCGGACAAAACCACTTCATGAATGTGTATATAGCACCATCTCTTCAGATTCACATGAGCGTATTTGGTGTGACCCATCTATAAATCGACTCGTGTGAATTTTGCAGGCCCAATAACTGTTGCCTATACGTTATACCCTGTGTTATAGGGAAGGGGCGAGTACAAAAGATCCAGCGGGGTTCAAGTATTCCTGCTCTTCGGACCCCACTATTAATACCATTACATTAAATTACGAGTCACTTCTTACAGAATTCATTAGAATTATGAGCCGTTTTGCATTTAAAGGCTGGCCCTAAAACGTGTCACGCGATGTATCGTGCCCCGCGCCAGTAATCAGCACGTTTTTTGTAACCGCTTACTATCAATATGCCAGTTTCTTAAATTATTCCGATTAAGAACACGGTTGTTAGTACAGCACTTAAATGTATTCTTATTTCGTTTTATTAAAAACTAGCTGTGCTCGCAACTTCATCCGCGTAAAATTAGGTAAAAAAAAATAGATTTCATTTTAGATTTATTGATAAATATTTAAATTGATTAAATGGAGAGTTATTCTTTTAAAAAATTTCGTTCTATTTTAATCATATTATAATAACATTCAGTCCTTACTTTTAGACTACATGTTTGGATTTTTGGGATCTTTCCCTAGAAAACGTCGTCAGGCGCTAACCAGTTGTTAATGAGAAACCTTCATGGCGTAATTCTGTAATTATGAATTACTGGTAAAGTTATCCTTAGAATTATGTTTGTAACACCACGTGCTTATGTCTAAAGATATTGTTTCATTGTTTGAGTTATTAGTTTAAAGCGATATTAGTCATAGTTTACGTTGGATAACACGTTTGTTAAGTCTTTTGTATATAATATCAATCTATGATGAATTGAAATAGTGCAGTAACAACCGTAAACGTCCACAAATCCAGCAAATTGTAGACAAGCTCGTTAAAAGCGGGTAAAACAACAAAGGAGTGCAGAACCGGCGGGATTTTTCGGCATTGGTAAAAGGCCACACGACAAACAACGAACGAAGGAACAAACTAATAAAAGCTTCTATACATACAACTACTCGCTTTTCTAAATTCCTAGTGGATTTTATACATTACCCAAAATTATAACCTTTTTTTGTTTGTTTTTGTGCCCGTCTTTATGTTTGTCCGGGGAAAATTAAATTTATCTGATTCTCCATAGTATTTACACTAAAATATACGCCCGTAAAGACTAAACATTGTTGGCACATGTTTGTCCCAAGAGTTAGACAACCTTAAAATTTTATATAAAGTTAATATTTTGTACATATTAGACAAAGTTGCAGGCGAATGAAACAAAACAATTCAATTCTTAAAAAAGACTTGATCTCCTTCCATTACAAAGCGGAACGTGAAAAATGAAAATTATACATAAAACATAATAGACAATAACATCCACATAATTTACGATACGAATTCATAACGATTTACAGCAAAAACGAACCTGCATAACACAGTTCTTTATTACCCATTACAAGAATTTATATTGTATTGTTTTATTTTGTCATAGTAGCTCGGAGACCTCGAGTAATTTATCAATCATGTCCCGTTCTGCCAATAAAAAATATAAAACGGCTCGAGACCGAGAACTCGCTCCAATGCCAACTTGTACTGAACGAGTTGTGAAGCATGCACTCGGTATTTTCATTAAAGAAGCCGTCTCATTATAGACGTGCTTCGAGTTCGTGGGGCCCTGGTGGCAATTATCGCGGTACGAAACTTTATTCAATTCGTTGTCGCCCGCTGGCAGCGCCCGGGGAAATAATTCCCGCCGCGGATTTAGCTTTATTTGCGCTACGTTCACTTCTCGCTTCCCTGCTTCTCTAGTACTCGACAATAGTACGGACAACGTAACCTGGCACGTTTCAATTTCGTAAATGTTATTTCGAAACTAGCTTAGCCCACGACTTGGTATGGCAAAACGTTCTTATTTATTTAGCTTTTCTGGTGTTAACTTAATCTACCATCATTTTATATAGTTTTTTTTAGTTTTCATGAAAAGACATAAATAGAAGAGAGAGAATGTTTCTTATTCATTACGTTCTCCTCTCCTATCAATTTGTTGTCCATGCTCAGTCTCTTTATTTTCCTCGATTTATATTCAAAACAGAATGAATATGCAATCCAGTTTTTATTGGATTTTTACTGAACGGAAAGAAAGTCTTATAAAGTTTTTATGTTCCAAATATTAAGGGACAAAGAAAATCTCTTAAAACGGAGAATAAGCATTCAATTAACATAAACATGAGGTAAAAGAAATGAGTAAATTGAAGCCGTATAAAATTCAGCAGAAACGACGGGTATTAAAACGTATTGCAGTAAAATACACATTCGAGTATTAAACATATGGAATCTATAAAGTAAAATGGGACACGGAGAAGTATTTGAAATAATAATATGTTGCATTCCGACGCAAGCCGTACGAATGGGAGTTTCGGAAAAATAAACTTGCATTTTACGTTGGGAAATGCAACGAGCAAAGTTCTTTTGTTACTCAACGCTGCGCGCCTCTTTGTTATTTTATATTTTAACTGCATGTGTGCTCGGATTCATTTCTTTCATTCTTTTCAAATCAACACTCTTTATTTTTATCCTTCGTTTCCGTTTGACTCTTTTTTTTTGTAATTGTACTTCGCGTTCACACAAACAAATTTATAAATGTATATAAAAAGAATGCAATACGCTGAAAATATTATGCATTTAGTAATATGTTTAGAATATCATTTTAAATTAATATAGGCTAGCTTTTACAAACTCTCAAACACTCGTAGAGAATACTCCAATACATAGGCATATACATATTTACATTCATATATACTAGTAAGTAATAAATGTATGTCAATAAACAATGAATTCTCTACATATTGTCGCTGACACGAGTTCCATGTTAATATAATTCCATGCCATTATGCCTTGCAACGGAGGGATTCAATTACATCTACTCATACACACACACTTAAACAAATTCTTATTGTACTTACACACGAAATCTTGCACGATACACACATACAAATCACACCTACATGGCCATGTACACTAAGTGAAAAATGAACTCTCTCCATATCGTCGCTAACAAGACTTACCATGTCTTTAATTAGGCCTTGCATCGGAGAGATACAATTACCCTTATACATACACTTGTACAAATTCACACACTCAAACACCCACTCTACAGAAACACACAGATATAAACGTACTGTACGTAACCACAACACGGACACTTAATTATTACACTTATAAATAGTAAATGGTTGCGAAAAAATTGAATTCTCTTCACATTATTGCTAACATGACTACTATGTTAATATAATCCATATCATCAATTACTCTTTGCAACATAGAGATTAAATTTTATGAACGTTTATTTCACACTGGTACATAGTCCCACACAGATACACTTTCACAGACTAAACACAGATATATATACCGACTTAATGTAACCACAGTACACATGTATTTATTACACTTGTAGGTAACAAATGTGTACGTATTAAAAATTAATTCTCACCATATCGTTGCTTACACTAAAAGTATGTTAAAAACATATCTTATATCTAAATTGAATTAAATCATGCTTGCGAAATTCCTTTAAGTTAGAATTC
>JANCMC010000006.1:743149-756256 GCA_024363005.1 Charaxes varanes
AATAATGCATATTTTATATAAATACTAGCTGTAACCAGCGACTTTGTTCGCGTGGGCCAAAAGTTTCAAAGATAGTGTACAACCGATTCTCAGACGTAGCAAATATGCACAAAAAATTTTGTAAGTTAGGTCAAGCCTTTTCGAAGAAGTTTGGCAACAAACAATTTGAGTGGACTCACTAAAGGCCATTGTGTGAAGTAAACATATTCCTCAGTGAAATCCGCTTTAAGAATATAGCGTTCATTTCAAACACCAGCTGCACAATCAATCTTTCTTATCTCGGAGAGAAGAGTCCAGATCTGGATTAGTCAGTTATCTTAATCACGCGTACCATTCATTGGATGGTTACAAGAAGCGATTTTAAGATTATTATTAATCGATTACGAAGGAGGATTTTTCCACTGATATCTGTACGTTACTTGGTGTTTTCTAGTAATTTAGTAAAGTATTTCAATGATCTTTTACGTATACTGAAAGATTACTTTACGAGTGTTCTTCGATTTTTCAAGCGACTGACAAAGTACTGTTTTAAAAAATTATGCAATATAATTTTACATTGTCATTTTTATTTTTGACCTACTTACGACCAGAGGAAAAGCCCTTTTCTGTTTCTGAATTACCCTTCACACAAACAAGTACTTCAAAATACTGTAAAGTTAACAAGTTGGAGCTACAAAAGATCGATAGTAATTAAATTAGAAACTCTATGCATTGTATTTAAATGGTTTGACTTTGGCTCCTTGCTTGGACAAGTCATATTGAAATAGAATGAAATACAATTCGTTAGCATAATCAATATGCTAACGAATTTCTTTTTGAAAACATTACAATACCTTCCCTCATAGCTTTTCAAGTATAACTATTGAAAAAGATGTGGAGGAGAAAAGAGGGGTGAAAACTTTAAATGCTCTACTATAATTATATTCCCTTTTGCATGAAAGAAGGCCAGAATGTAGTGACTTGGTAAAGTGTGATATGAAAATCATAATGGTATTTTGTTTATCCTGAGCTCTATTGAATTGTACAGCCGGTCAAACGGAAACTCAAACTAAGAAATACATCTCACGGATTATAGGCCCCAGTGGATGAGGTAAAAGACTACTCAAGGTATTCCCATGTAAATAGGCAGAGCAGCATTCGGCCTATATATATATGTAAAGGAAGAAATTGCTATCCTACAAAAAGCGAAATGAAAAATATGTCTGTGGAAATATTTTGCAGGACCAATTAGTAATAATAATGTAACATAAAAAAATGTTGAACAAGTTCCATAGGGCTAAAAAAGCTTTAATTTATTTTAAGCTTTTTTATAAATTTTATTCGTTTACAAAATACCAGGAGGACATAAACGCTAGCAGCGTTTTAATTTATAATTAAAACATTTGGGTCAGGCTCAGGCCACGTGTCGCCGTCTATGATAAATGGCTAATATAATGAAGCGTGGTGGCAAATCGACCGTAATTATTTTACGATAAGCCATTTAGGTAATAAATCAGAATAGATTATTACATCATTATTGTTTCTAGTCTATCATAAGGTAACTGCAATTAATGTTTGAAAAAATTATTTATATTATGAGACATATATTACTACAAATTAACAGTCGCCGCCGCAATAATTGCTTAATCGTTTGTTCCACCAAAAGGGTACCTAACGAATTCCACAAGCCCACAAATTCTACCTATAGCTATAATATCAATAGTAGAACGCTAGAAATTCAGGTAAAAAACCAAGTAGAAGTAAATGTTCTGTTCAAGCTTTGGCCTTTTAATTTTCTTATCCACTTAAAGCACAAGTTTTTACAGTTGAACACGACAATATACGGCACAGCTATGGTACTCTTTTAAAAAAATATAAATAAAAAATCTACTCTCATAATGGTATCAGGATCATTTCGAGTAAACAATTTATTCAAAGGAATCACCAAGAGATTTCTCTTTGATTCAAAGTTTTTGTACCGTAATTTTGTTCAATAAACTAAAGGTTGCCTCTTCACTAACCCGTAATGGATTCTGTCCCTCTTGATGTTTCCAAATAAACAAAGGATCCTCAGAACTTTGTTAACAAAAGATCCTTTAAAGGGCTCTGCCACATGGTGCTGTTTACAGACATTTTTAATAATATTACATACGAGTTATTCCAAAAAATTGTAGTAGGTTAACATGATTTTTACTAATATTTGAATGTGGCAACAGCGCTATCGTTATTCGTTATAATACTTGTAGGAAAAATATTGTTTTCATGCTATGATTACATTGATTTTGTTCCATTATAAAAATCATCGCGATAGTAATTTTTAAGACTAATTAATTATGCTTGACTTGTAAAATATTTCAGATTAAATATTATTACAAAAGATACGTCATTTTAAAATTTGCATCATCTTTATGAATGTAAGTTGTTAGCCGCAACATCGTCCGCGATATATAGATTATAGCCTTCCTCGATAAATGGGCTATGTAACACTGAAAGAACTTTTCATATCGGACCAGTAGTTCCTGAGATTAGCGCGTTCAAGTATACAAATAAACTCTTCAGCTTTAAGATTAGTATAGATACAGCTGATGCATGTAATGCTTGCTGCTGAAAGAGTACATGCATTTGAAAAATTGCAATATTGCAAATAATCACCCAATAATTTTTCAAACGTCTCATTTTGCGAATGTATTATTGACGAAGGCGATAAAAGTATAACGTATATTCAAAATATGCTGATGTATTTTTCGTGCCGACGGATAATGCTGAGTAATTTAATGGAACTTCTTACTTAGCATAAGAAGTTTATTAGCATATGAATAAAGTTGAGAAGTCACTTGCGTTGACACATTTCGAAATACGATTCGAAATTACAAAATATATTTAATTTGACGCTTTAGGCTAAATCCTGCTGAGGGTAATTTTTATATTATAGCTTGCTACTCTCCACTTAAGTTGATACATTATAGTAAACTAATACAAATAAAAATACAAAAATTGTGTATCAAATAATGATGCTATGAACGTTTGGTTAGACCACACAGCCTATTAGGTACAGAGAATAATCCGATATTTTCTGTTATTGGATCATATTTACGTTGCTATTTCATTAACAAGGGGTTAATTTGAATCACAAACATTATTTTTCGTATTCATAACTAAGATTGAGTTTGGTTTTTTGTTGAATAACTCATATATATACCTATGGTATCGCGGAAAGAAATTCTTGCGCTCTTATAAGGATTTTATTGTCAGAATCTCGATAGGCGTTTCTTTTATTTGAACAACGAGCGAAACCTCAATCTCTTGTCACCAGAGTAATAAAGATATCTCCACAATTTCCATTAATAAGTATAATATCGATATTCTGTTTGTATGACAAAGAATAGCAGTTTCTACAAGATGACTTAAAGCTACTTCCATATGAATATTATACAGAATAAACCATTGCGGGTTAACTGAGCCTTAATATACTCCCTCTTCTATCTTTTTCGCACAAATGCTTTTTTATTATTCTATCTCTTTCGAGGCCGCCCTCGTAGGGAACCAAGACAAAATGAGAGCCGCGGTAACTGTATAGAAAGCAAACAGATTGTTTCTTTATTTGCAAGTTTAAATGCGTAACGTACAATGTTAAACATCAAAAAATTTAAATAGAAATATTGAACGTTTCTAATATATATTATTAATATTTTTATAACATTTAAGCGTCAGCAAAATTATTTAACTTATCTTTTATTTAACTTAAATAAATACTTTTAATCTACGCGGTAAAAAGTTGGTAAGGCAAGTTCAAGACATGTCCTATTCAAAAAATCTTTATGAATAGGACAAGTCTTGAACAATTGAATAATTTGGTAGAATTTTACATAAAACAATTTATGGCTCCTTAACTTTAAAGCCTATATTGTCATTCAGGGACTCTTTAAAATTGTTGCTATCCTGGTACTATTAACATACAAAGACAATACAATTTCAAAGGCGCAACAACAAACTTTACCAACATTATTTTATATACTTAGTAGTATTTATATATAAATAATACGTTGAGCGTCAAACAACGTATATTATCTGTTTGCCTACACGTTTGTCTTTTTATAATAAGTTATATTAACATAGTAACTAACCGAACTAATTATTGTTATCTCTTCAACCCACAGGAATTCTTGTAAGTGCATGAAAAGTCTTTGTCCGAAGCCCATTTCACTTACTCCAATACTGTATTTTAAGCAGTCTTTATCTACACGTTTACAAATTCTTGGGCGCTATCAGTTAAAACCAAAGATTGTAGTAGTGATATAAGTAATTCCGTTACAATTCATGATATAGTAACTACATAAATATATAAACTTAGGTCAAGAATAGAATTTACAAGTTTGAATATCTATAAATCTGTGACAAGGCTGAGTTGCTACTCGAACTGCTATGTTTGAAGTACTTTGTTTGCGTTTAATTATATTTTATTCCGGACCTTTATAGTCTAAAATGTAAGTAGTCACTTTCTATGTGACATTGTTCTTATTCAAAATATTAAATATTTCACACGACTACACTTTCCGAAAAGTTCGGATGAAACTATCAAGAGTAGACATAAAACTATATTAATTAGGTATAAATAATGTTAAGCATATATTTGATCGTGAACTTGACATAAAAAAATATATAATATACTTTATATACTCAGTGTACTAAATTGCTCTTACCGTTCCCAACTGGATCTATCGATGACTCGCGATGGCAATCCCAAATAGACACAATCCATTCAGCACTTAATAGCACTATGGTTAACACTATCACTGCAGAAGTCGCACCATCACTTCATCACCATGCCAACGATCCTTGCACCAGACAGCAAGTCTCGTCACACCTACGAAGAAACGAAATGGATCAACGCACACTGTAACACAGTTATTTATTACACAAACGTGAACGCGCTCAGTACGGCCAAATGACAACAAACGCGCATCTCGAGCGCACACTACTCGGATACTGAGCGGCTGAGCGCGAGACAGTAGAGCCGAGCGGAGCGACGAGCGACAAAATGAAATCCAAATAGCAATGCTCGATACTCCCCGAGGCAACGATCATTTCACGCTTCACTAAGTGGAAGAGTAAAGTGTAAAATTACACGCAAATAACGCCACACTAGTAATTCTATATTCAGTTTCTTTTTAAATTTACTTAGCGCTGTCATCGTTGTTATTTATTTCTCACCTACTTTAAGCAGATTTTATAACTTCACTGTACATCACACAGTGAAAAGGCTGTGTTTACTGTACATCGAATAATCAACAAAATATAAAGAAATGAACAATACAAAAAATTAAGCCATTCTTTTTACAAGGCATTTAAGCTTTTTAGTTTTTTTTTAATTAAAAAAATATAATTTATATAACGCAAATAATATAATTGCCGAAATCTTTATTTCTTATGAAATATTCACAGGAATATAATAAAAGTATTGCAAAGAGCACAAAATAGAAAGAGAGACCCAAATTCAACGTCAAGCGAGTGCAACATGCCGTAGAGACGCGGGCAGGGCGGCAGGGGGAAAGGGGGTGAGCAGTGGGAACATGGCTTCCAAAATTATTACACAAACATTTATGCATGAAGGGATAACAAAATGTTACACTGCTGTTATTATACCTTTCCAACTGAGGCAGATTTATTCATAGCGTAATATAACACGGATCGCGCTCGATTGATAATTATAAAATATTCGAGTAATTGGACTCTGGAATGGAGACCACATGCTTGTTCGTCTCTCTTTTACGTTGCGTATGTGTGCGTACACCCAAGAAAACATGTGAGATAATAAAAAAGGTACGCTCGATCGTTCGAATCGTAAAGTTTATTTGTGTAAAGATACATTCTTTTACAAACGAATAATTACAAAGCTTGTTACATTATTTTGTATAAAACTGACTTTATAAACTTTGAAACAGAAGGAGGCCATCTTAATTTGACTGAATATTTTTAATTACATGATATCTCCAACTTAGATGAATTTATATGTTTTTTGTTTTTGTTTTTTGTATGTGTCTCTGGGACAAGTATTGTAGACAATATGCAGGAATAAAAACAGTTTTAAAATTATTAATTTATATTTTTGGTAATGCATGTATATTGTAGATATACTATATTCCTATTTTTATAAAAAATCTGTTGTAAAGCATTCGATCACATGGATTAGGAGTTATATTTTGGAACGATAATCGTATTTTATCTTCAATCTATCTTTTTAGTCTGTCTTATAAATTATGGATTACATTTTTATCTTGTAATCGGCTTTATAGTATAATTAAGTATTATTAAGGTTTATGATACGCTTCAATATAATTTAACAAAGAAGATAAAAAATATTTTTGATAAATATGTTTTTTACTTAATTACTTGCTTCTTATAATTTTTCACTAGAAGGCGTGGGCTTGGTTTAATTTAACGAGTAAATTTATAATACACGGTATAATTTGGACTGGCCCGTTGGTCCAGTTGACAGGGACACTACTTTCAACAGAAACGGGAATCGAATCCATGGAACACCATGGGTTCGATTCCCGCCTCGAGTCTGGATGTATTATCTATCTACATATGTATATATATAGATAATACACCCATCCACCTTCTATATATATGGATGTATTTATTTATACATTTAATAAAATAAATAAATTTTACAATGTAGTTTGCTTTATACGTTATGTTACCAGACTTAAGCTTTATGAGCGAGCACGATGATAAACCGCGGTCGGGTTTTGAACCGAGCGTCGGACTGGTTTAAATCTATTCTTCCACCAATGAGCTATCAATATCAAACGCTTCCAAGGTTGAACTTGCACTGCCCTCTTAAATAAATAGATGTATATGGCTCTCCGGGAGTGCCAACAGGAGTAAAAACAAAATTTGAACATACAATAGTGTCGATAACGGTAACAGTGTCGCGAGTTCCATGGTTTTTTCTCATCTCAAAAATGACCAACGCGGCTAAATATGTTTTCATATATACAAAATATTCGTATAGCTCAACGAAGGCGTTCGGTGACGATAACGCGAGTTCCGTGATTTTTGTTTACCCAAAAATTTCTCAGATAAAGAAGGAAAGAAAAAAGAAGAAAGAAAGAAAAAAAGAGAAGTTTTTCTATCAAATATATTCCTTTGAATAAGAGTAATACATTACAATTCATAGCGCTCATTATGTACGGATAAGATGGCATTATGTATGACACGAACAAACATGCGTGATTTATGATACACATCATTATCAGCGAGAGATTACTATCATTTTGTGTCACCACTGAAATGACGGCGAATGTAACTGTAGAATGCATACAGTCTACAAATGCGCGCCCCTCCCAAAGTATTCACCTATACATGCAAAATATCGTGTAGACGCAAACACACTCGTCAATGTCATTGGCTTAAGTTGCGAATTTGAGTTTACAATAAAAACTCTGTACCTACAAGAGAGCGTTGCCAATAATTATTAAAGGGGCGTGCATTTTTAGACTGAATCATCTTCCCTAAGCAATGTAACACTGACTTGGGTAGTACGATGAGGAAAGGAGTAATTCAATTGGTTTTGTCAAAAATTTATATTATAATTCGAAAACGTTAAATACAAATAATGTCATCTTCATACAATCGTAATTACTTTTGAGAATTTATTATTACTTAATAAATCCTCTATTTGTTGTATGTAACTGCTAGTGCGTTTGTCAAATGCTCAAATAAACGTCCATAATTCTTTTTTATATAAGTTTATATAAATATAATTAGACTTGACTTTTAACTTTATCTCTTATAATTATATACTTCATGATAACAAGCAGCTTGCTGATACAATGCCTTATATCTTACACTTCGAAATCATCACCTTTCATTGCCAACATAAACACATTGAGGCGAAAAAGTACATCAAATATCAACAAAATTTGTATTTGACATACTAGTTATTCCAATAAAATATTTGGGTAGTTAAATTAAGCTTGACAAACTCGAATTCAGAAGTGTCAATTTATAATAAATTATTTTAATATCGAGCGATAAATATAACCTTAAAAGGACATCTTTACATATACATACATCTGAGTGATTCAAATATAATAATTTAAAAATATTGGGCACAGCAAATTTACGTAGTTACTAGGACGCAATGAAAGTTTGGTAGTCGGGCGAAATCAGGGCGATCTAGCAGTATATCGAAACTTAAATCCAATTCTTTGTGTAGCAGAGATATTTCTACCGTTCTTTTGTTGCGAGTACGATCTCTGTAGCGGGTCTTTGTTGTGAGTTACGGAGATATATTATGAATAAGGAAACAAAAACATAATTGTGAAACGAGAGAATTCCGATTTCATTTAGTGTTTTTCTTGTTGTTTGTATTCATGGTTATCCTTCTATTGTTTTACTTTAATAGAAAAAATTAAGTTTTCAAATTTTTTTTCTTTAACTTTTTAATAAAAACCGCTACAACCTACTAATGCGGCCCTATTCTATTTATTTAACACGTAGTCGGATATTACAACCCTACTTTAAATGTCTATCATTAAACGCATAGAACCCTAGGACATGCACCAAGCTTTGCGCAATACGTCCATCACTATGGCAGGTGACGATTATGTGTCAAATATTTTAAACATGTCCGTTGGCGCGTATTTAATGACACAAATATGTTGATAAAAATCTAATGTTCATGATTAATATTGTGTATATTTAGTGATAAGATGCCATTAGATTGTGAATAAGTTGTTTACGTGCGATCAATAGATATACACAAACTTTTTTAATCAATATTTATCTCATCCGTCAACATTGTGAATCTCAAACTGTACATAATAAGCATGTGAGGTGTAATGGATATTAAAACAACAAACGGGCTCATGTTAATGTTTTAACAAGTTGCCTACTTACTGTCAAAGAGGTAAGTCATAAATTCTTAAGCACAATTTCCTC
The DNA here is from genome assembly GCA_024363005.1 of Charaxes varanes. Classification (NCBI taxonomy): domain Eukaryota; kingdom Metazoa; phylum Arthropoda; class Insecta; order Lepidoptera; family Nymphalidae; genus Charaxes; species Charaxes varanes. The sequence goes on from JANCMC010000006.1 coordinate 752,078, forward strand.
TTACATTTAGATTTACCGTTCTCTATTGTATTTCTGTGACGAAGGCTGTAACGAATGAACGCGTTGTAACATAACACCGCTTTCTAAATATAACTATCGTACTTACTTGTTTTTACTAAGTTGATAGAGGAATGTTTTGTGCTTCGAAAATTTTTACATGCACTTGTGTGAAACTTCTCGAGCTCAGATTTCACTTATTTAAGTTGACCATGGTTTCGGGTAGTCGTAATCATTAGAAGACTAGAGTGCATCCAGTCTAAATATGCACGCCTCTCGACTCAAGTTCATTATATTAGAGTGTAACTATTAATTGTAACGCTTGCCTGTTGTGCGCAGCGATGAGTAAAAAACCATTGATATTGAGGAGTTGGCGCGTATTGCGTCTACACCTTGTGTGTATTGCGTCTACATACTATTTTGTATGTAGAGTTGAATACTTTGGAGGGGCGTGCATTTTTAGACGGAACACACTTTAAGCGATTAGTAGTGTTACGTTATGGTTTCCCGTAGGGTGGAGCTACTTCCACTAATAGGCAACTCCATATCACTTACGAAGGCCTAACTCTCTTACAAAAAAATAAATTATATTTGTATCGATCTTAATAATAATGTAAATTCTAATTTTTTAAACCGCTTTCAGGCTGAAAATACTCCATAGTTAATTACCAGAGCGGCAGCAATTTGTAGGCGATAACCGCAACTGCAACGCGACACTATACTCGATCGGCCCACTCCACTCACTAAGTGATTGATGACGGGGTGTCAGTTTGGCGTTATCGCCGACACTCTGAACCCGCCGCTACTTCTATGAGATTGTTGCGCAATTTTACACGGTACATGTAGTACAATAAAATTACACTCACGGTAGGCTGCTCTTAAGGGATCTGTTTTTTTTTATGACACGGTGCAAAGGGAAGGCGGTAACTTTTGGCGGTAATCGAACCCAAAGCGATATGCAGGATCTGTGCTTATCAGTTCCAACGAGCGTTTTCAGTGTCAGTATCTTTTGGTAACTACCTTCGTGTAATAAAAAAATAGGTTACCGACATTTATCGGTATAATATAGGGATCGGGAATTATCTTAGTTCAAAAAGTTCTGAGCTTCTTAGCTAAAAAAATTTAGTTCTGAGTTAAAAAGGTTCAGTTAATGATGTCTAAGTATACAGGTGGATAGTCTAGTCTACGAGTGCCTTATAGGTTAAAATTGTTTTGAGCGCATCTTCGATATTTTTCTAATAGTATCCACATGTGATTTCGAATGACCACTTAAACATATTTTTGAGAGAAGACGAAAAAGTTAGATATAAAAGGCATTTGTTGACTACACAGTACACTATATACCCGTATACTCAGACATCATTCACTGAACTTTTTTCCTTTTACATCGCGTTGCACCTTACTTTATTATTATAAAAGGTAAACACCAACAGGTTTTAACTATATTGAGATAATGAATAGCTTACAGTATTTACGATGAGATTCGCTTTCGATAAGATAAATTGAATGATAAATGTGACACGTACAACAGCGTGGGATAATCGACTTCAAAAGCGGGTATTCAATAATGGAGAACAGTGTTTATGTCAATTACTTAAACAAAATAATCATATCTTCCCTCGACTTTTAAAAAAGAGGACCGGCTACGTGTTTCAGTAAAATTTATTCTGCACGTCACGTTTACATCTTTGTCAGTAACTAGGCATGTCACGCTTTATAAAAGCAGATTTTGATGATACTATGTTAGAGAACAAAGGGAATATTTATAAATAGACCCTTATTCATTTATTATACTTCATAACTCATATTGCTCAAGTCCTATTTACAATCCCAAATTAATGTTATGATTTATCCTGATTGCTAATCAAATAAAGTCACTTTACAATACTTGTCATTTTTGATGTATATTTATTTTTTAATAGTGTGTGATATTCTGGTCACAATATATTCGAGATCTAAGTGTGCGAAGGTTGATTAGATTTGAATTATTGCATAACTGATAGGTCGCCCCTACCTTTTTCTCCGCAGCTACAAAGCTTCAAAAATCCAGACTAGCAGTTCTAGGATGGCCTGCATCCTGAACAAGACGAAGTCACCGCCCTTGGATAGGCCACGCCGAACAGATTCATTCTCATTCTGCCAGCCCATTCAGGTAAGTCAACATAATCCAACAAATAATATTCAAATTAAATATATCTATTTAGTGTTGTAACGATTTCAGCAATACGGTGGAATTCAATATTCATTATCGTAGGTAATTATGTTGGATGATTGATTATATGCGTGGCCCGTCCATTTCAGAAACTGACTTAAAAATGATTTGCCGCTCGGAAACGGCTGCTTCCGGATGTCAAATCAGTGGTAAAATTGCCTTATTGACCGTGTTAGTCATCGAAATTGTATGTTGTGCCAAAAAATACATTTATCAATAAGTGCCCATACTAAATAAATAGAATGATTTTTAGTTCACGAAATCGCTTGAGTTTAATTAAGGGAGAGTAGAACTCGCCCATGACGCTTCACTTTTAAGGCGTGCAAATAATCTATTATCATTGAATAGCTAGTTAAAAGTTTAATAATATTAACTGTCATTTATCATTCACAATAAATATGGAAACTTTCAACTATTCCTAGTTTAAATCAGAGACAAGAATATGCTACGGTTAAAAAAAAAAACAATTAGGAGGTGCTAAGACTAAGTTCTATAGGGAACTTTAGATTAAGTATTAACAATTTTAAAGACGCCCATCCTTAGAGTAATTCTAGCTTCAATACAATTTCCACAATCCAATGAAATTAAACTATCAATAAGGTTTAGGCCTCGGTTTGGCAGACAGATAAAAATAGGTATTTTGCGTAGATAAAGAAAATGAATGATATTCTGTTTACATGGAGGAATTTATATAAATTTTTACATTATTCAGCCAACTTCTCGGATAGACACCGTCTTAAATAAGCCGGACAATTGCGAGTCACAGACTCGTTTACTAAGGATTCCGTATCATCACTATATTACTACTGGACCAACACACATAATTAATTAATTGCGTACAATTAGCTGGTTCATCTTTTTTACTGATTTAAGGGAGTACAGACATCAGTATTCGGTATTAATTTCAAATGTTTTACTCTAGACGTTCCTGAGAAAAAGGGTCTTGACAGACAGACGGAAGACGAAGTGATTCTATAAGGGTACCTTTTTTCCTTTGGAGGTACGGAACCTTGAAAATTAAATGATGAAATATATACGGTCTACGTCTTTATGAAGCTCTTTAACGACTAAAAATCGTTTATAAAGCAAAAGTATTCCAAAAATACTCGTATGCTATATGGCATGCTGTCATATGACATTGAAAGTTATACTTCTGCCTTCTATTTTACTATAAATACCAAATAAAAATAAAATAAAACAATATTTATTACTTTGCACTTTGGGATCGTTGATTTAAGAGCTTACTGTTGGTGTTGAAATCCGAATGTTTGTTAACTGTACAGCGTAGCCCTCCATAACGGTGTTGAGTGACGCTTGTGACAAATTATTAACGCCCCAAGCAATTTTGATAATACAACGCATAGCTTTGTGCGACCCTCGAATATTAGTCCTGCAGGCCTTTGAAATGCTCAGCATTATAAACTGGTATACAGAGTAGCAGTTGCGAACTGAGGAATGTTCAGGATAAAGTTTAAAGTGTTAGAAAAACAAACGGTTGTTAGCAAACCGTTTCCTACTCGATTAGCAAAGTAGGAAACGGTTTGCTAACAATAAAAGAAACGCATTCGCTTAGTCCAAATGTCGATTTGATATACACCATTTATACCCATATATCTAAAATCACGCAAATATTTATGATATAAATACACATTTTTCGGCTTTATAGCCGATTAGAAAAACATTTTAAATTGTCATAAATCGGATGTACATTTTAATTGCAATATTTAAAGAAACAGACATTTACTCATAAACGATTCTTCAACGTAGCGTACGTTAAAAAAATTGCAAGGCTGTACGTTAAGCGATAACATTCATTTTTAATTCGTTTAAACGTTATCGGATTTCTATTGTATCCGTTCTACTACTTATGATAAAATTATCAAGACAAGACTGGTTTTAATATTTCTTATAAGTACACTTTATCCCTTTAAATACTCTTTTTTAAGTCGTAGTAAATTAGACGATAATTG
>JANCMC010000006.1:934659-949380 GCA_024363005.1 Charaxes varanes
AAACGGAAGATCGATAATGATTACGACAGCGATACTTCTATCGATGTGGCTTATGAGGATGTAATGGACAAACAATTAAAAAGGTAAATAGCGTAGCGTAGGGCACGTCAAATATCGTAGGCAATGGATACAGAATCATCGTCATTGGTCATTTCATCCGTTGCACATGATTGATGCAGTGTGAATTTTGGCGTCACTTCCATATAATACAGTATGAGGTACGGATAATTCCCAGACCACATTGGAATCTCCTACTCCCAGTACTTACTCTTCTAGGAATCTGAAATGTATTTACCTGGAGGGGGACAGAATTACGAGTATTTTTGAATAAAGGAAAAACTAACATGTTTATTTGATATTTCTAGCCTTGACGCGAATCGTTTGGCGAGCACGGCTGCGGGAGATATTGACTGCCATTTCCAATTAGGGGGAACCAGGCGACACCTGTATTTGACGCTGTATTGCAGACTGGCTGATACTTTATTATTGCCCCGCTGTGCCCCGACTTCGCTTAAAATTAAACTTGCAAGTGCCCTTAGACCTTTTTAATCTAGTCCCATTGAAAAATCCGTTCTTAGCGGATGTCTACTAACTATTTATCTCATAGCTGATTTTGCAAATAATAACGTAGGCTATTTTCTTTACAGCAAACTAATTAGGATTCCGCAAAAAAACCTCACAGCTAAAGACATGCGGACGAAATTACGGATAATAGCTAGTGAATTAGTTAAGGCTCTTTTGATGGATACGTCTGAAAAACATTACAAAATCCCCGAGGATGATGTTGGCTCGTCATCCAGGCCGGCCATATTCCTTTACTCAAAGACACTAAAACCAGTAGTACTTGTAGAGTTCCATGGGAGACCAACATTCCTAAAGACCATCTGATAGAAACGAACTTTGAAAAGTACTTTGACCTAATCAATGAGCTCACCAAAAACGGTTACAAAACCAGCTTATACCCGGTAGAGGTAGGAGCAAGGAGGATACCAGCAAAATTCCTGTAAAACCCACTTAAAAACCTTGGCTTGTCAAGAACTATCATAAGTTCATTATTAGAAAGGACATCTAAAACCGCACTAGTAAGATCATACCGGATTTGGCTAGGCAGGGGGGGGAACATTGGCAATGAACGTGAATGTTAGTGATCACTATAAAGAGAACACTCTTAAACCTTCACCCTGTTCACAAGGCCCGGACACTGCTATGGTTCCTTCCTCTGCAATGCAATGGACCCGGCACCCGCCCGGTGAATCCATGGAATGCTAAGAAATTCGTCTCTATTATATATCTTCTTCTTCCTAGCGTTATCCCGGTTTAATACCAGGGTCCGCTTAGATTTCAGAGAATCTCTATTATATGTATTCGCGTTTATATAAAGTCCGCTGATATACTGTACGTAGTCATGATCTCCCAAAATTTTTCGTGAAAATTTCAGATATTTCCTTTGTCCTGGTGCCAGCGGCGCTCGAGGCATCGCAATAAAAATCTTTATGGTCCATTCCATTTATTTATTGTTATAATATTCTTAACATTACTGCGTAGATCTACGATTATAGATAATAAGGCCTACCAAAAGGTAGAAAACCTATTGTCTCTATTTTTCGGACAGAAAACTTGTATAGCAGGTTTGCATGGGGAGTAAATTTATGTAGGTCATAGACAGGGTCACGTGACTTACGTTGTTTCTTTAAAGTTTTAAGTTTTCAGTACCGTCGGCAGTCCTCGTGAATGCTTTCAATTTTTTTTATTGTTTTGTAAAGATAAAGGTTTAATGTCATTTTTAACGTCCTTAAGTCTAATCGGCATGTCTTTTTTTGGCAAAAGCAAACAAACTGGCGGTTCTCATAATTGACTACCGACGCCCATGGAAATCTGCACCACCAGGAGCCTAGCAGATGCGTTGCTGGCTTTTAATGACAAGATTAGGTCACCAGGAAATCTCTGAACTGAACGAAACGCGATAACAATACTATTACTTGACGTGACAGCATTGCCGCCACTTCCCGCCGATATTATGTGACAAAGAGGTACTACCAGTACCACTAAAAATAGTTAGACACTAAAACTTATTTTTGGTTGCTGAGCCACTCCAATAAGTAAATATTAAAATATATTATATTATGGCGATAAGATGTTCAGACAAAAGCCTAGTTTATGGGAACGGATTTATCTGTCGATAGTCCTGTTATATTTGAACTTATTCAGCTTCTGTATTGATTCATGTAATCTATATTATCATGTAGTCTATATTATCATTTAATATAATAATAATAAATGTTTTATTTATTCAGCCATTTTGTTTACAATTTTAGAATATACGATTGGAGCCCCTTTTGAGTAAAGAATTACTTGTGTTAGGGACTCCCAATTTAATCTATAAAATTTAATCTATATTATCATATGATCTGTCCATTCACGTAATATATATTAACATCACTATATTCACATCGTACAGACTTATGTGTCAAAAAAAATGCTCACGACTTGTGCCAGTACTAGTAATTTGTAAAACTAAAATGTTAGTGTTTTATCGTGTATAGTACGAGCGTTTGATTTCCCTAAACACAGCACACAGGGGCAAAGGTATCAATTATCGCGGCCAGCATTTACCTAAATTATGAGCCATTACACCGGTAATTGTCCCCCAGCCAAATCCGGATTATATTACGTTTGATGAACCTAATACTATCATAAATAGAAACGTTACACTGCCGGCATACACGAATATTATCTTGGTTTATTTGTTACTACATTTGGGACAACTGCTTCGCAAACATCGTTATATCTCTCTCTACCGTATGCTTGTTTTGCAAAGTGCGAAAAGAATAAACTGAGGGTAATCATTTTTCTCAATATGCAGCATTTCTAAATTCCTATTTCCCACGGACGAAGAATCTTTATCGGCATTTAATAATATTTTCATAACTGCAAAGCCAGTTAAGATTTGAGAGTCAGTTCTTGTCTTACAAAAAACAATAAAAAGCAATGCCAATCCATCTCAATATTTGAACCTCCTCAAAGAGTAGCATTAGAGCCATTTAAAGCTTAAATATATAATAAATGGCCGGAAATTGGATCGCTCTCGATCAGGAGAGCTTTCCCGGAAACACCACCGACTACGAGCACTTTGAATTTTGAAATGAGAAACTGGGATTCGGTACTCGAATGTTCAATTTATTCAGATCCAATATTGATCGAGTGCAAAATACCTAAAAGGGGTCCTGTGTTCCGATCTGGTGAATTGTAATTTTCTACATTTCCTTGTATCTAAACATTGTCATTCGAAATATCTTTAAAAAGTTTGTACATTCGTTTATATTATTATTATTTATATTACAAGGGGAAAATGAGCAGGCTATTTGCCTAAGTATAGTCGACCAAGAAATTGGTTTGCCACGCTATCGTGTCGTGGTCGAATGTAGTTTGCACGTCAATTAGTTAAAAAGCTTATCTTTGCTTGTTTGCATTACGTTCATTTGTGACAACAACCTTTACCAAAATTGTTTTAACTAGGAGCTGTCATCCAAAATGGCAAAGCATTTTTTTAGGTTGACTAGACCTAGTCACTCATGTGAATCGCCGCCCATGGATATTTGCAGAAGGCTCGCAAAGGCTCGCAGACGCGTTGCCAGCCTTTATATCGGGGTTTAGGGCATCGGGAACTCTCACAAATTGAACTAAATGCGACAAAAATACATTGCCGCCATATCACGCCGATCTTATATAAGAAAGAGCCAAATTCGACTGCAGATCAAAAATAAATTTTATTACCTGGATTTTCTTTATATCCAGTAAATATTGTAATTGTTTTCTGTTAATTACAACTTACGTCATATTTCATGTCTTAACATAGAAATAATTCCTTATAACTTATACATAATAAGTATGCAGGATACATGGTGCCATATAGACATTTGCATCTGATATAAGGGAGATCCTATCTTTAGTACCACTTAGTTATAAAACCTATTAGTTCACTCTTTTGGTGTCCATATGGAGTAAACATTTTTTGCTTCTGATATAAAGCAGATCCTATCACTAATACTATACTATTCAATTATAAAACCTATTGAGTCACTCCTTTGGTGTCCTTATGGAATAAACATAAACGTAGGTCTGTATTTGGAATATAATTAGGTTGTCTCACGCTCCAACCATTTGTATGATCTGGAGCCAAAAAGTTTGGGCCTTCTATCAGCGAATATTTACTCGTACTAACGAGTCTTATGTTTCCTAGGAGAGCCTTCCGTAGCACGACTATAACGCTACAATTTTAGAGCGAAACAAACAATGACATATTAAATACCGCCCTATACAAATTTTTAAATTATTCTCGATATGCCAAAGATTCTACTATGAATTTTATATATATTGAACACTGCTTCAATCGCTGTCAATCTATAAAATACATTTTTGCTTCTTATATCTAACGAATATTTGTGCATTCCTTGGAGGACTGATAAAACGATTTCGGAATTAATAAACAACTTTGATAGAGTGCATTTATTGCATTTAAGAGTCAATATTATTTAAATAATATAGATTTTGGATTGAATTTTTAAGAAAATATGTTATGAACCTTTAAATGGCAAAAAGGGCGCATTAAAATTCTGGTAAAACGTTTTCATTTCTAATCAATGATAGATAAGTATATTTAATAGAATTCATACTTCTGCATTTAAGAGTCAATAATATATTTTAAGTATTTTTTTTACTTAAAATTTAAATTTTTGTATAGCTTTTATTTAAATGTATACCACTAAATACAAAGTACTCGTCAAGACGAATCAAACAAGCCGAAACTCAATGTAGTTCTATTCTTTATAGCGAAGTTCCTATGACATCCTTCCAACTCCATCATCATATGAGTTCCATGTCGTTATAATATTGCATTATCATACGATATACATATTATATGTGTAATATTTTAGCTCAATCGATTAAAAGCATCTGCTCCAAAATTGAGTTGTAAAATTCTACTCGAACAAACCTACGTTGCAAGTTAAATAAAAGCTTTTAATGTGTGTTATTGGCCCTTAACTGCAAAGTAAAAGCTTTATTTTTTTTCAAGCATGGTAAATTAATTAAATATAGTTCGCCGGAACTAGGGGCACACCCAAAACATTTGCAACGGTTGTTAATGTTAATAGGGTATTGGAATTCAGGCTGCGATCACTTTCCAGCTTACTGGATATCGATTCCAAACACATTACTGTATTTAATGCATCTATAATAATATTAATAGGGTCCGCTCTCGGCCTGCTAATGAAGTGCTCGTTACGTGAATTCAATTCAACTTGCTCTTGCGATTGACCTTATTAGCATCGTGGATAGTGTCATATCTAGATATAAATATGTATAGACAGCACTTGGATTATTTACTGTAATCCATGGTAGATAAATAGCCTACAGCCATAGCTATAATTAAGCGTCAAAAATTTAAGGGTGCATTGAAATTCCGCTGAAACGTTTACACGTCTAACCAATAATAAATAAGTATTGTCGCATTTGATTTATTTATTTCAAACTTAATTGCACACCGAAGTATAATACATATTTATAAATGAAATAAATATGAACATAATATATATAAAATAAACTAGTCACATAAATCAAAATAAATATTAATCATATATACGAATAAACATAGTATATGTATATATTATATATACATACATACATGTATGTATGCATATACTAACAGAAATCACAAAGTGTACAAGTACTATTTCTTCAAATGATCCTTGAAAATTGGTAATGATAGAGATTGTCGAATATAATGATATTCATTAATCTGAGGACTATCTATCAGACTTTATCGCCCACGGCTGGGCATAGGCCTCCCTTTGTTTCTGCCACTATCCCCTAAATCTCGCAACCCGGACCCATCCACTTTCCGCCACTCGTCTGATAATTTCAAACCAAACAGTACTACACAAACATAAAGTATGTAAAATTAATTTCAAAAAAGCGTTATTTAATCTTCCTCTAAAATAAAATATTTCGTGTATCTTATCTACCATATTTATTGTATCAAATGCTTTCCTATAATTGCATGATGATGGGAACGCAATTGATAAACTAGACTGCCTCAATTATAAATAAGGTTTATACAAGGTAGGTAAAATACAAACTTTACCCACCATCTATTTGTGTTGTAAACTATTCGGAGTTAGTCAGATAGCCGTATTAAATAAACTCATGGATAATAATTAATGCATCCAATCCGTCTAATAACTCTGTTATTTGGTTTAATTGTACGGGATGCATTTCACGTTTCAAAGTGCTTTTGACTCGTAAATGGTATATTATTATTGTATTAGAATTTATATTGCTTACCAATACAAACTATTATATTACATACTTATACAATATGTATATATATACAAACAAAATAATTTCAGACATGAATGTTTAACAATAAGTATCAGTGAAAAATCTTATTGTACTCTGTCAACGCACCAAGAAGGTTTTATGAGTCAGCGAGCTGGCTTGTGCAATATTTTAGATATTTAAAAACAATATATGATGTAATTTAAATTTTTAGAAAATTGTTAATGTTCTTTTTTCAATTCATTATCACATTAGAAAACCTAGAAGTTATAATTTCAGAAATATGGATATTTTTAATTTGTATATTTTCTACACAAAGCAGCAAAGCATAGCCGCATTTAAACATAACAACAACACGGATAATTTGAGTTGTTTAAAACAAACGAGAATGTACATTGCAGTTTGCGCACGAAGTTGTGCAATTTATCAGTGAGCCAACTGTTTGGGGCAAGTTCTGATAGCCGCTGCATATCAAACACACTCGCAGATAATTGCCGCATCCAATCTCGCTAATAACTCCCTTATTTAGTTTCCTTGCGCTGTGTGAAGGCTAAATAGATGTGATAAAATGAGGATAATTATAGCACTGTCTAGTACTTTCACAGTCAGGAAATTTTCATGTGATTATGAGTAAAATTGCAACATTGTTCTCACTGAAAACCTTATGTAAAATATTTCCAAGACGGGAACATGTGGCTGGCACTGTCAATAAGTTAATTCTCATGTAAAGATAAGCTTCTAACTCTACACGCCAAAACTCTACATTATCCTACATTCACAAACTCTACGTATTAGTCAAAATATATGATATGGTCGTTTATGACTACAAGAACTTATACACACATATAACAGAAAAGTAATAAACATTGATTAATTTTTTGATTTACGCTCATGTAACAGTAGAATTTTTTTTTTACTATTATAATAATTATTTATGACAACGCCGCTCTGTGTTACCAGGCATAGACTGTGCTATAAAAACGACTCACGTTACGTAGAATTCAAAGTATGTCTGATAGAATCAGGCGTTACTTTGCGGAAATCCATGACATACATGAAAAACTAAAGTACTTTACTTTAATCCACGAATGAATATGAGGGAAAATCGGTGTAATGCTGCAACACAAAAGCTACACCAACAAATCCACCACCAAAGCACAGCACTACACTGATTTTACGATGTGCCTCAACGCACGTTTCGCTTCGACACCGAAGCATTATCAAGAGATAGACTCTACAAAGGTTATTAGTAAAAACAGAGCAAACAATTTATATATCACTACTATGGCACACAGGAAAGTCAGTGTAGTGCTGTGCTTTGGTGGCGGATTCGGTGGTGTAGCTTTCGGGTTGCAGCATTACACTGATTTTCCCTCGTATTCATTCGCGTATTAAAGCAAAGGAATTAAGTTTTTCATGCATTCAAAGTTTGTAGTTATTAATCTAAGACTCTACTTAGTAGAGTTAAACTTTGGGAGCTAACATATTTGAGAATTGAAATTTTGAAAATTTATTAGAAAAACTGTTTACAGGAACAAATGTAACTTAAAATTAGGACAACGTTGGCAACTGAAAAAGTTAAAACTGATATATGATAATATATGACATATTAACAATAGTCTAGTTAAAAAGCAACATTGTCTCAAGGCGGGAACTTGCCTAAGGATCTGTGGTAATAATAGCTCATGTATACATGTTCGTCTTGAACGTAAACAAAGTGAGTTAGGTCGGTGGATAAGTTCCGTGAAGCAACGAATTAACTCGCCCGGCTGAAAGATAACAAAGAAAAGTTTGTCTAAACAAAACTGTCAACGGCAGGTATAGAGAAAGTTTGTGGTGCGAAAGTAGAGGGCGTAATATTCGAAAAATTTTCGTGCGACCAAACGGAGTGACGAGAGTGTATATAAGCTCGGGGCATTTTGGGAAAGTTTGGATTTGAAGCTTTTTTTATATATTACAAGGAGTAAAAGAGCAGGCGGTTCGTTACCTAAGTGTATACCGACGCCCATGGACATCTGCACCACTAGAAGGCGCACAGATGCGTTGCCCGCCTTTAAAGAAGGATTTAGGTAATCGAGAACTCTCACAAACCGAACGAAATACCATCACTTGAAGTGACTGCATTGCTGCCACTTTACGCTGATCTTATGTGAGAAAGAGGTACTGGTAACCGGACGCGCCGACCCAATTCGACTGTAGACCAAAAGACTGTAGACATATAGATAAGAGTAAAGGAAGGGATGGTGTAGAAGGAAAGGAGAAAGAGGATGCGGATACTACTGTCACGGATGGTATAGGGGTAGTGATAATAGCAGCTAGGGTAGACCGGTGTCGCGTACCTGTAGTGTATCTAACCAGTTATCGGATAGATGAAAAGAATGATCCACCTCTGGAGGCAAAAGTTTTATATTTTGATCGACCTTTTTATTAAAATATTTATGGTAGCGAAATATTTAGAAAATTGACACTAAACTTTGAGTTAACTAACACTAAAGCTATAAAACAAATCTTTATTTATAATATTAAGGATTAAAATTCAGTGGCACACTAACCGCTAAACTAGGTAAGCGCGTATCATAGTGCCTTCCCTAACATTGACCACGTTCTTAGTTCTATTATCAAATTATTATAATACGTATAAAAATTATTTTTATATGCGAGCTCATTACAATGTCTTATCAACTCATTCACTAAGTAAATATGATCATTTTTTTTATTATATCCAGAAGTAGATAATACAAAAATCTTAGAGGTGCTTGCTGGGAGGTCGTACTGTTTTATTTTAAATAACAAAGAGCAAACAGGCAGGTGATTCAGTGAGTAACTACCGACAACCATGGATAACTGAACACCAGAGAACTGTAACACCAGAGGTAGCCCAAACACGTTGCCGGCCTTTAAAGAATGTGCTCTTTTTTTTAAGGTCCCCAAGTCGTATCCGTTCGAAAATTCCGAAGCTGGTAACTGATTCCACAAAGGAATACGAGCTACCTTAATATAACGTTATGGAAACAAAGATCCCCGAGAGGGACGGTGAGTCCTGTGATTCAGAGTGCCACTATCATACATATATGAGGTATACTTTTAAGAAAAAGGATTATGGATCTCAAATGTCAAGGGTGGAATCTTGAAGGCATTCTTTTGCATTCTTTTATACAGGTGATTTTAGAAGAAAGATTATTGTATAATTTGAAAAGGCCCAAAGGTCCAAGTAATAGAAAAAAAGATTTCTCAGAAGAGTGTCTTGCTTTAACAGGCGCTGAAGGTTCCTTGATTAAAGTTTCAGAAGTTTTCTCATATTTAATAAAATATGTAAATCTTGAAAAAGGTAAAAAGGACCCCAAAGATATTTTCACTTTAGATCTATTCAAAAAGAAGGTGAATAGAGCATCAAAGCATACTTTCCTACACAATCTCCCGTAGATACTTTCAAATCCGCGTCGCTAAGTAGCGGAGCTCGCCCGAACCGCTAAGCTCATTCTGCTGCTTCGCTTTTATAAAACTGACTAAACTACAAGAAAGTAATATATTTTTCAGTAGATGTGGCATTTGTCATAAATAAAATTAGACAACATTTATTAGAAGTAGATATTTTAACAGAGAATATTGTTTGAATGTGATACACTATATAGTGTGGATACACTAGTTTTTACGCTCGATTTCGTCCGCGTAAAATTAGGTGGAAAATTTTACTGTGATGACATATAACCTATAGCCTTCCTCGATAAATAGGCTATCTAACACTGAAAGAATTTTTCAAATCGGACGAGTAGTTCCTGAGATTAGCGCGATCAAGTAAGCAAACAAACAGACTCTCCAGCTTTATATATTAGCATAGATATAAATACAAATGAGCAGTAAATAAACGTATGTGTTTATAGTTTTAATTCTCTCCTAGACATGTTTAACTTTAAGTGTAATTTTAAGTATCCTTTGCTTATAGAAAGTTCTGTTACAATTTAGGTTATTGCAGTAGCTCTAATAATAATTATTTTTTTCAAGGTTGGCTAATTCACATCAATTCGACATACCTTCTCCAAAATCTTTAGCACATCTATGTACACAGCCCTCGGAGTCCGCAAGCTGAATGAAATTTCTGTAATTTGGTAAAGCGAATGCAAGGTACGGGTCCCCAGTGGGATTTTCTTAAAATCCGCTCATTGTTTAGAAGTATATACGGAATGAAACGTCCAAATTATCTAGAACCATTCACCCTTACTCATTCATGGTAATAATCTGAATAGCAGTTTGAAGTTCTATGAATTCCTATGGATCAAGTTAATTGGCTGTTTCTTATTATAATGCCAGTTATAAACGAGCGATCTTTTTAAGTTTATTACTCTTTGATTGTTCGACTCTATGAAATTGAAGTCTTTAATATTTTATCTGTTCAAAAGATAAAGAAAATATTTTCTTTCTTGTTTATTAAATGTTCATGAATAAATCGTCTTTACGAATTACGGTCTTTCTCTTTTCAATAAGTTTATCAATGTTAATTTTATAATGTAGGTAAGTTATTTTTCTATCTCATAATCATTTTGTTAGGATCGCTTGTGTAGTAAAGACGTTAAAACGTCACAAAAAATGGAATTCACATTCAATCCGTACTAATAATTTTGATGGGAATTATTATTTAAATCTACATATCCAGCGCTAATTCTATAATCATTGATATGTAGAGTTTTTGTTATGAAAAATAAGTGTGAAAATAATATTTTGCGATAGCATACAATAAACATAGTTAGTGTATTACTTACGTACTAGTTAAGTTAATGAAAGCGTGTTAATTAAAGTGTTAAGAAGCTTAGATGTTGTTGTTTAAGTTCCTGCTGGAATAAATTAGCAAATATTATCTTTCAGTTCTTTGCTATTGTTAGAGTTGTAAGTTTCGATCATGTAATATATTTACGGAGAGCACTTATTAAACTGCGAAGAAGGAGAGCGTGCCCTTAAACTACTTGAAGGAAAATTCTTCATTTCAAACTTCTTTCTCTTCTTATCGTTTGAATAAGAAACTAGTGAACTTCATAAATTAATTGTTGGATTATACAGTAGCGGCCCAGGAAGTGGCTACATCAATTGCAAGCTGGACATAGGTTGCAGTATTTTAACCGAATTAATCGACATTTGGAAGTATTTGAAATATCTGTTATGTAACTGAGACAGTTTATAGTATATATTTCTGAGGTTTCTCAACTAAATTTTGATTTGGAATTGCATTTTGTTGGGTGAAATTGTTGCGCGTCCTGTGTGTTGAACACCGGTGGTGGGATTTAACATCCCAAGGGTGGATCCTGAGTCCTTGGACATCACGGGCGGAGATGCGGATGCGATGGAGCACTATGTGGTCTCAATCGATTGGAGTCTGACATAACTGTGGCGACTGTGGCGCCTGTGGCGACGGCTATTCGTCCCAGATTTCCTCACGTAAAAAACCAGATAGTGAATATGTAAGTTAATTTAGGTTACGAAATGGTTGATATATATATATTTTTATCTATTCTAATATATAAAGCTGAAGAGTTTGTTTCTTTACTTGAACGCGCTAATCTCTGGAAGCACTGGTCCGATTTCAATAATTCTTTCAGTGTTAGATTGCTCATTTATCCAGTAAGGTTATAGGCTATATATTATCACGCTAAAATTAAATTATTATTTTTTTTAATCTAATTTTACGCGGAAGACGTCGCGGGCTCAGCTGGTATAAGATATGAGGGTTTGTGAATTTTTCGATATAATAAGACACAAAGGGCCAGCTTAGTGATTGCTAACGTCCTTGGACAACTGCACTACGAGAAGGCTCGCGGATTTGTTGCCGGTCTTTGAGTTATAAGTGTGCTCTTTTCTTTAAGGTCCCTAAGTCGTATCTATTATCACCGGAGCCAAAAGCCACTTGAGGTCACTGAGCTTGCGAAGTATAATACAATTAGAAAATCGATATGTTTTCGATTATCCACTCAGATCAGATGGAATCGTTAGAGTGTGCACGTCGATGTGGCATTCTCGCCACGTCTCCTCAGTTTAATTCTTATACCTCTAAGTGTTGGATGCCAAGAGCCACTTTGGGCTACTGAGCCAGCGAATAAATATGTAATACACTTAGAAAATCGATATGTATTCGATAATCGATTCCGATAGGATGGAATCGCTACAGTGTGCACGAATTCCCGCCACGTCTCCCAGCCCCGGCACACTCCGTGAAGTATCAGCGCAGATGCGATTAAATTGGAAAACATTCACTCAATTTCCTGCCCGAAAGAGGATCTGGCCTCCGTTGAGTTTTGTGTAGCGTTCGCAGAAAAAGTTTATAAGAAATAGGAAAGGAACACTTTCTTACAAGAAGCTTGGAATCGTGTTTAGACTCAGACCCCGCTGGACTAACGCCATCCTAAAATTATTTTACAAAACAGACGTTTAACTCATCAAACAACGAATTTTTTTTTGAAAAGAAAATGGATTGCTGTAGTGTTGCATCTCTGTCAAAAACAATTTTTAACAAACTTATTTACTTCTACATTTGTCAACTGATTTATTTTTTTATAGTCACTTTCGATTTAACCAAAAAAAAAAAAATCGCGACACTTGTTTGTACCGTTTGGATAGATTTACTTACATTTTATACAGGGTGACTGGTGGGACACTTAGAATACTTAAGGAGAGAACTTGGTAGTCGATTGTCGTTATAGTTATTTTATATAAATAGGTAATTAATTTTTAACTAAATTTCCTTAAAATGAAGCGTGGCCTTA
The DNA here is from genome assembly GCA_024363005.1 of Charaxes varanes. NCBI lineage: Eukaryota > Metazoa > Arthropoda > Insecta > Lepidoptera > Nymphalidae > Charaxes > Charaxes varanes. Next base: position 947,745 of record JANCMC010000006.1, read on the forward strand.
CTTTGCCGACACTGATCATATGAATCGATCACGCGGCCGTCGTCGGCAGGCGGCGTGTATTCACAAAGAAGCACTCCCGCCTTCCGAGGGCGTCTACCTATGTTCATACTATGTTGATGCGTAGCGTTGATAATTATTATTACATATCTTTCTCTTAATCTCACGAAGCGGTTAATTGATATTTATATTTAATGTAATATTTTCATTTATATATGATCATCAAACATCAGATACTGGAGTATCGTAAGTGTCCCGCCAATCATCCTGTATAATCACTCTACTTTTGTATAAGTTTTAAATTGGTTTAAAGTTATTGTAATTATCTTATTTAAAGTAGTATACTTGTTATTTGCTATAAAAAAATATATAGTAAAAAGTGATATCTTTTTTTTCTGACCGTCCTGCAACCACGATGCATTCGCCGAACACTGACAAATCCACGCAGAGTAGCCAATGGAAAGACGTATTTGCTGACGCTACTTCGTCGGCAATCTATTGGTAGAAGCTACGTTTTTAAATTACCGAAGGTTTCTTCAATCTCATTCGATACTGTAATAATTCTTTTGTATTAGCTTCGTTATTATCCGTCGTAGGTTGACATATGAGAATATGCGCAAACGAAGGTACGGAGAGTTAGCTAGTGTGACATATACATATAGTACCTTCTCCCTGGCGTTATCCCGGTATATACAGAACTTTGCGCAGCTACACAAAGTCCCCGGCCACACTATATCATATGAAGCTATGTCTGGCTCCGGCATAACATTGACATAATTCAAAATAAAAATAAAAAAACAAAGAGAAAGATCTACTTAATCTAGCAATCCACTCAAATGCCGAACACTGCTTAAGCTATGACCCCCTCCTATACATACATATAGTATATTTAAACTATATATTTTATTAGTATGTAATACGCGCACGAGTTGCCAAGCGCTGGGTTTTGAATAATTAACCAAAACTGTTTGCTTTCAAGCCTTCAAAGTGAAATTGTGTTTTTCATTTCCACTCGCGATTTATCCAACACAGCTTTATATTAAGCGGGCCTTAATTAAGCCTTCACAATTAACTTTTGGAAAGTCTATCTAACGATATATATGTATTTAGCTTAATGAACGTTGTATTTGTAACCGACTTCAAAAAGCAGGTATTCAATTCGACTGTTTGTTTAATTTTTTTTTGTATGTATGTTATACGATTACTGTCATTTATAAACCGATTTTGATGATTCTTTTTTTGTTTGACAAATCATACTTTAGAGGTGATTCCATATAAATTCGGAAGTAGGTACCATCTGCATCGGTTTTATGAAGAACCTTTTTGGCTCGGTACCAATTTGAACACATTAGTAGGTATCTACTAAATAATCGTATGAATATACTAATTATTTTTTGCTTTTTAGTTCCTTGGTGTTTTTTTAAGGTGGTTTTGTTCATATGTCTTTAAGCGAATATACTGAATTAAATACTAACCTAATTTGAAAGTTATACATATATGCGTTTCAGAGAAAAACAGCCTTGACAGACAGGCGGACAAAAAAGTGATTGTATAAGGGTTCATTTTTTCCTTCGGTGGTACGTAACCCTAAAAACTTTATTTATACACAGATAAAATCACCGGTATTACGTACACGTTT
>JANCMC010000006.1:1027808-1039285 GCA_024363005.1 Charaxes varanes
ACTTCACGCCGATCTCATGTGAGAAAGAGGTACTGGTACCCGGACGCGCCGGCCCAATTCAGCTACAAGCATGGCGCTACCTCTAATTAAATCTGTATTCGATAGGCGTGTATCATTCTTAAGAAATACTTTTATTTATGAAGAATATGATCTTACTATCGGATGGAGTAACAATCAACGTTCAATTTTCTGATTTGGAATGTACGAACGGTTACTAAAAAGGATTTCCGGAATTAAGTATTTTAAAAGTGTGACAGTAAATGTAATGAAAACAATAGTTTGCACAGACCTAGGCTTATTATATATAGAACTTGCACTTGTTTAGACCTAGACCTAAATTTAGTACATATCTCATCCGAAAACCTTTTTTTACAAGTCCTGAGTTCCCAAAACAGGGTTAAAATAAAGTATTTTTTATATGTACATAGCTAGCGTTTGACTGCAATCACATCTGGCGAGAAGGAATGATGCAGTCTAGGATGTATTGCGCTTACGTAGAATATGCCCATTCACTCTTATTTACAAAATTTCTTTGAAGAATACTATAAAGAGCCTCAAAACCACAAAGATAGAAGGAGATGAAATGAAGCCGCAACGTATACGGTTCAAATCTCGGCGACACTCGGGTATTGTGACACCCAATCTTAGCACAAGCAGCTTTTGAGCTTAGTTGGAATAGAAAGGGGTCACCCATAAATAACGTCACACGTTAAAGAGGAGGGTAGGATATCACCAAAGTGTGACATTTTGTGACAACGGGCGGGGGGCCGGACAAAAGCATTGTAACGACTCATGTTAAAATTAAAAAAAGCGGAATCACTGTTGCCTTTTGTTTTTAATATATATGCAAAAAATTGAAAAATATGTGATGTCACGCCAATGGGTTTCGAAAATGTGAGAAGGACGGCGGGAGGAGTTCAAAATTCGTTTGAATTTGAATATTAGGCATACTTAAAAAGCTTTTTTAGTATTCTTAAAAAAAAATTGAAATCAGTACGGTCAGAAAAACATTTTTTTTTTTGATGTCCAAATTATAAAAATGATTGTCTTTAAAGTTGTACCACAGTTTGATTCGCATTAGACCAAGTGTTAATAAATCTGTATCAATTTTGATAGTAAAACTATCATTCATATTAATTTAATGAGTCATTAATACTATGATTGCTACAACACAACTATTATATCCTTACAGCCATTGGTATTTATTTTATCTTAAAAGAGTGACGGCCTTAAACTGTGGTGCATATTACTCAATAGGACACGAATATTAATAGTAAAGCGTTAAAGCGATATATTAGTTAATTTTGGTCAGCGCTTTAAAGTCAACAACAACACACCTGTGGTGCCTACTTCGCTTGACCAACCCGTCGGTTACGTCAGACATGAAGTCGGTCCTTCTGAGAGCCGAAAACAGGAACCAGTATAGACTGGTCACAATGCGAACCAAACCAGCAAACGGGCTACGCGAAGTGGAATCAACGACCAGTTGTGAAAACTTGTACGGCCTGGGGACGAAACTTTTAAATTCAATTTTAGACGGAGAGCCAGTTCTGATCTAAGACGAACTCCTTGACGGTCAAAGCATACACTAAAGTAAATTACCCATTTCAGGCTTTTTTTATTACTTCATATTATTTAGTACTACATACGAACGAATTGCATGGTAACATGTAACATATTCTGTTATAAACAAGGCTTTCTTTTCTGACTCACGTAATGAAAATCGGTTTGCTCGTCTAATTTATCACTAATCGCGAATATCTAAAGTACAAAAAAACATGGAACTTAAGAAAATATAAATAAGAAGTTATTGAACGGTGGTACTGTGTTCCATCCAAAGACTGGGTTATGATATGGCGAATTAGAATGTTCATGGTAGTTGTAATGTTTCTAGTATCGTTAAATTTAAAGCAGCCTCTTCTCTTCCTTTTTGTTGTTCATTCCTATGAAAAGACCTAATAACTGTCTGTCACATTAACAGGTACATTATAAACTTACGATACACAGTTTGATTGATCATTTATAGAGTAGATTTTTTTGATTTATAGAGTAGACATAGAGTAACTGTGATATGAGAAAATAATTTGAGAAGAATGCCAAAAAAACAATAACTAATAACTTTGTCGATAATAGATTATCGCACCGAACGCCAAGTGAGGCATTAATGCAGGAGTGCATTAATTACTCAGGTCGGCAAGGTTTGTAATCTACTTTTCTTTCAACTACATAAATGTCTATTTCCATTTTTTAAACTTTTCTTGCTAAATATGTAGTATCTAAGTTTTACAATGGTATAGAGTGTGTGCAGTAGTTGGTGTTTTTTTTAAGTTGTTTTTTATGTTCAAATTTATATGAATATAAACGCTGTGCAGTATTAACATTTCGTACAACATTACTACATTGCTTTGGTCCTAAGTAGAAAAGGTGTCCTTTCTGATCAGATATGTAGTAATCAATTACTTAATAGTTGGAAGAAAATTAATATACTGTACATTATAATATGTTACCTTTCTTCACAAATTTTTTCTTCATGATTTTGTAGAGAGTGACGTGGAAACACTTTAGTGCAATGCTTGCATTCAGAGGGAAGCTCCGAGACTGTCTTCTCCACGGCCAAGTTCCTTGATGCTGATGTTTTGGAGATCTCAATGCGACAGTTGGGACAGGTGGCAGTCTCATCACGCAAACGTGCGTCCGCGAGCAAGTGAGTGAAGCAAGGTGCACACATTAGGTGCCCGTTGCTACACTGCAAAGTAACAAGTGTTCAGTATAGAAATAAGCTACAATCTATTCACAGGAAATTGCAAGTGAAGTGTCAATTTGCTAAAGGAATATGAACAAATTAATTTTATTCTCAAAAAAAACATATGCTACGTTTTGAAAAATATAAAGAGACTAAAGCTAGTTCTTTTAATAATATTCCTATCTATATAGAAATAATTTTTAGTCATTTTGAAAAGCTTATCATTTTTGCTAGCCAAAGTTTATGTTTTTTGCTCTTATGATTACACATATTAAATATTATTTCAATCATAACTAATTAATAATTTCTAAGGTTTAGTGAATTCTTTGTGTAAAAATATAACATTAAAGCTAATTGTATGGTGTGTGTTCTACCTGAGCAGCTCATGATTTGTGGTTCCTGAAAACAAACTATAAAATTCAGTTTCAAAAAACTAATTCAAATTCAGATGTGAACTAATTTTTTTTTTAATCAAAGAAACCTAAAACTTGTTTTTTGTCATTTTTTTCCTACTTTGAATAATACATATAAAGAAAAAAACTGTTGGATTGTAGAAAATTTACAATTACTCATTACAAGATTGTTTATTTGTTCTAATTCAAAATAATATTTTAGAAAGAAATAAACTATTGAAAAATGATCAAAGCAAATTCATTTTCTCAAAAAGATGTTTTTTAATAAGGAAAGGGGATGTTCTAAGGTGTCTTAGTAAAGAAAGAACTGCATATCTTAAATAAATATTTATTAAAGTGAAATGCTACAAAAGTGTACAACTACATGTAATGAGATAATAAGCTAGACATTAACAACTTAACAATATCACAGCCTCATAATCATTACAATTTTACTAACTTAACATTATCACAGTTCCATCGTAAAGTTCGATGACAATTTTTTAACAGTGGACAAGAACATAAACGTAAGTTATAACAAATAAGTTTGTACAACTATTTGAAAAATTATAGCATCGCTATTCGCAGCAACTTTTCACATTTAATATTGTAATACGTCTTATTACAAAACTTACGCAATTATACGGTTGCGAAATCATTATGCTCTTTTTAATATTATATTAACTTTAATGTAATACGTAATGAAAAATTAAAACAGCTGATTAAGCAGGAGTGCTGCCTATCAGCTGTTTTGGAATACCTGATACACGGCCGCCTGAGGCAAGTCGAGGCAAACTGCGCAGCACAGAATGCCCCCCAGCCTGTGCTCCAACTTTTCATTTTGCTCATTTTCTTTAATTTCAGTTTTACGCTTCTTTGGCAATGGCCCGTCATCGTCTTTAGGATCGACATCCTCACTGATGAGGCTATTTAATGTACTCTCACTAGATGAAGGCAAAGGTTCGTTTTCAGGTCTCTCAGACATTGTTAAAATAAAAACACTGTCAAATGCAGTATGTCGGATACTGACCAATTTTCGTAGACGAACAAAGGTTTGTTGTGTTTATATAAGAATCCCCCCCGCTTCACCGCTACTTTTACTAGTGATGATGTCATATTATTGCTTACAAATGTATCGAATAATATTATCGATTTATAATCGGTTCTACAAAATTTTAAATGTTGAATGAATAATTTAGATACGATTGTAGTTATGATCCAAAGTAACTTTAAAAATTCATCTGATATAACAACTCTAAATTCAACGGTTATCGTACTAGCCATGAAAATCTGCAAATACTAACTACTACTTAAAAATAATAAAATGTAGTAAAATAATTTTAATTTGAATCATCACTGCGCGCACTAACAAATAACACGGAACTATTTTAAATAACGGTTGGGTATTTTCATGTTTCAAGATTAACAAGAATTTAATACATTGCACACTTTTATTATTAGTCAATGATATTAGGATATGTACTTTAATAATAATATTATATGTTTAAGTTAATTACTAAACTCACTTTCAGAATGCAAATAATAGACTTTGGTAATTAGCCTTCCCTGACTGAATATCACTCAGTACAGTGCAAAAAACAACTTCCAAAAAGAAAATATGCATTTTTGGGGGAAAAAAACCAAACTGCAATATTACCTAGACTTTTGTTATTTAAAAAAGAAATTTGGTAAAAAAACTCAAGTTTACCATTAATAGTCTCAGATAGTTTCGAGATAACCCACATTTCTGATTTTAGTCAAAATTAACACCACTAAAATTAAACATAATTTAAGAAATTTACTACATAATTTGAAATAATTTTCAGTCATTTTAATGGTAATAAAAATACTAATATTACATCATTTTTGGAGTATTTGAGCTCAGATATGTTACAAAACATTACGTACCTAACTAGCCATCCATCCTGGCTACGCACAAATTGAAATATATATTTACCAAAATTAGAAGTAGCCTATAGCACTAAGGAATTATATACCTTTCTAATAAAATAAAATTTTTAAAATTTGGTTTAGAAAAAGCAAAAGTTACAATTTCGAAAACTTTATTTCTTTATAATTTTAGTATAGATGATAAATCCACCCAACATAAAAGAAATAAAAACTGATATAACAATCTGGACAGAAAGTAGACTGTTGTATACAGGCCCGGCCCTACTAAAGGGCGAACTGGTGTTTAGCGCTTATGGCGCCAAGTCCCAGGGGACGTCTCAGCAGGAGCAGCTTTTAAAAAGCAAATATTTTAAAAATATAACCATGGCGAGTAAGGGGTGCACCATAATTGGACCTTACTTCATCCTAAAATTTACCTCAGGCCAGCATTGATAGTATAAAACAAAATATACTGGTATTTATATGTAAAGTACCTTCTCAGTTTCGACATTGATCTACAGTGTAATAAAATAAAATTGTATAAGCACAACCTTATATTAATAGTTATTTGTTAATAAGTATCTTTATTTAAATTATGATTTATTATGTACACATACTGAAACTGGATTGTAAGACCTGCATTGTATCGTTTCTCTTCTAAATCTAGGCTTTTAACTAGATATTTTGAAAACTTCTATATTATTAACTAAGAAATGAATATTAGTACATATTTCAATAATTAAATTTTGTTATTGCAGGTACAGGACAAAATAAAAGAAAACTTTTTGTAGGTCATATTTTTGCTTTCTTTGCTATAGATCCAAATGCTGATATAACTGTGCCTTTAGTTCCAGTGACATTGGTAGTCAGAGGTTGTTGTAAGAGGCCAGGCTGCTTAATACTGAGTTTTGAGGCAACATTTGGTGCTGCCTGATCCCATTTTGATTTCCTTTTTTTGTCATCATCACTATCAGATTTTTTTGCAACTCCACTTATAAAGTCAATTTTTGACAATTTTTCCTTTTTTTCCTTTTCACGTTTTTCCATTTCCAACTTTTGAACTCTAGCTAGTTCGTCATAATAAGACTCTTTGCCCCATCTCAGGGGGTCATATATTTCAGGGGGATAGTTTGTATCTAATTCATTTATGTCACAAAATTGAATTAACTTTTCATAAATACTTGGATTTCTAAAATTCTTTTTATCTTGAATAATTTTATTCATATCTAAGCCTTCAGTCGTCATTCGACTATAAAATTTTGCTATTGTTTCTTGTAATTCTTTTGGGCATTTTCCTGATGGTTCAGGAGGTATAACTACACCATCTTCAGAGTCATCGTGATCCGACCTAGGTATAGCTTCATCTGTATCAGTTTCCATTGATAATCTTCTCATATCGTCTTGATTTTCTGCACTCGGGGATAAAGGTTCTTCGTCGGAAACAACGGTATCATCTACATATGAAACAAGTCGTCGTTTCGGTGAAACCGGCGCTGAAGCAGGTTGCTTAATGTCTTCGTCATTTTTGGGGCTAACGGGAAGAGATTTTGACACCGCGGGCTCATCTTTTTCTGGCGTTTGTTGTCCATCCTCCATATCCTCTTCACCTTCTGAGTCTGTATATGTAGCTGTAAGAGAAGCTAAAGCTTGGGAAGCCATAACGGATATCCTTTCAATTACCCAAACTTTTATAAATAAAAAAGAAAAATGAGGACACTATTTAAAATTTAAATAATAATTAGGTTCATTGACGAATTTAAATGTCTGACACTTGACTTGACAATGACATGACAATTATTCAAGGCACAGATTAGTATATGTTTAAGGATTTCAAGTAGTAAGCAGCATTGATTTTATATTGTGAAAAAATTCCGAGTTACATTTCGTTGCTCAATCTTCCTCGTGTCTTCTCCATTGAACGTGACATTGGCGAAATAAGTTGCATATGCCCAAAAGCAAGCCATCTATCAAAGAAAGAAGAAGCAGTATTGATATGATACTCAGATTAGAAATCTGATAGTACAGGCTAATAATGAAATTATATAGTCTACAACTCTACATAGAGTAATTTTTATATTATAAATAAAGAAAAAGTAATGATAGATTTAAATCTAATTTATCATTGTCTAATAAATGACAATGGTGACATTTTAGTCTTTAGATTTTATATTATAAAATAATTAGTTGTCCCATAATATTTGTTAAATTTATTTAGTTTGTTAAATGAAACGCAAACGGTACTTCTGTCGCATCACTGTCGCATGAAGTTGGATTGACATTTTGTGGTTGACGATGGGGTGTTGGAACTCGATAATGTAAAATATTATAAAAATTGTTCTATTAATTCTTTAAATAACACTATTGTAGTGCTATGAAATTTTAGTGTGACGGCTATTCATACCAGAGCGGTTACTCATTGGATACAAGGCACAATAAAACCATGGCTACTCAGCCAAGTGACAACACAGAGTTTCCATCTGAGATAATCTTGAAACCTTTAGCTCTTATAGGACTCTCAGGCTTAGATTCTATAAATAATGCTATACATAAAGCCATATGGGACGCTTTTTCGAATAATCGTCGACCAGATCGCGCTGCTGTAAGGTTTAAACTCCTTAATAATACATTTGAATTTCCCGTTGTAAAACCAAAAAGAAACTCTTACGAATGGTATATACCAAAGGGAATATTGAAAAAAAACTGGATACAAAAACGTGTTTCTTTAATTCCTGCCGTCGTAGTAATATTTTACGACATGGAATGGAATGATCCCCAATGGAATGAGAAAATTATCGAATGTGCATCTAGAGTTCAGTCGATTCGTGCAGCAGTCGAGGGTCACGCCACCAAGGTAGCTGTTGTGGTAGTACAAAGTGGTCTTTCTCCTCCACCTTCAGAATATATGCTTGGAGCAGAAAGAGCTCAAGCTCTCTGTTCTGCTTGTGAAATACAGTCAAAATCATTATTTGTGCTCCCTCACAGTGATCATTTAATGGGATACATAATACGTTTAGAAAATGCTTTTTATGACATAGCACAAAATTATTATCACCATGAAACAAAAAATATTAAACAACATAGAGATCATTTGAATAAAACTAATCATCAGTATTTGTTTGTGCGACATCAGTTCAAGTTAGGTTTTCTCAATGAACTGAAGCAAGATTTGAGCACTGCACATAAGCACTATATGCATGCCTATAATAACCTGTTAGAGACAAGACAAGTTGATACTAATGTACAAGAGATAAGAACAGTGGCAGGATATATTAATTATAAGCTTTGTAAACTATTATTTGCATTGAACCTAGCAAGAGATGCAATTGCACAACTCAAGACACATATTGAACGGTACAAGAACAGAATTGGACCTACAGAATTACTATTTGAACATTATGCTTGGATTGCAAGGCAGTACAGTGCATTTGGTGAGCTCTTTGATGATGCAATCAGGGCAGGTCTGCCTGCTATTCAATCTCAACATCCTGGCTTTTATTATCAGCAAGCTGCACAGTTTACAGTTAAGAGGCGACAAGCTATGAGATCAGTGTGCTATGAAGCACTACACTATCCACCACCACCAGACCCTATGGAAGGAATTGTAGAATATTATGGTCAAAGACCTTGGAGGCCAGGAAGGCTTAGTGCAGATCCCCATGATCCTCTAAAAGAGCAGGCAGCAGTACTTGCATTACAATATAATGAGAGAGTTTTTAATCACTCTGCTATGATAATCAGCTTTTTAGGTAGTGCCATATCACAATTTAAAACATTTCACTCACCCAGAATGAGAAAACAATTGGTAGTTGAAATGGCCAATGAATATTATTATTGTGCCGACTATGGAAAAGCGCTGACTTTGTTAAGTCATATGCTCTGGGATTACAGAAAAGAAAAGTGGTGGTTCTTAGCTTCTCATGTATTAAATAGAGCTTTGCAGTGTGCCTACTTATCGGCAAAAATTCAAGACTACATTCAGCTCTCTATAGAAGCCCTTTCTAAACACATTCAGGTGCCAAATAATGATAAAGACAGAATATTTAGAAATGTGATGTCAGTACTCAATCTTAACATTCCATCTTCAGAGCCAGACTTGCCATCTTCCTCACAAGGGAAAGCATTGGAGCTATGGCAAATGGCTATAGAGAAAGAACCCTTAACAGTCATTATTGATATGATAAATATTTCTAGTTTCATAGAAGTTAAAACAAAATTTAAACAATTTAAGTACCGAATGGATGATACAATTGAAATTGAAATATTTGTCAGGCTCATGTATAACATTTCCTTTGAAATAAGAACAGCGTTCCTAACAATCTCCACAAATACTGAAACAATTGAAATTCCAATAATGGAGCATGGAAATCCCGTCATAAAATTTGAAGGTGGTAAAGTTAAGAGATTTCTATGTCAATTTAAATCTAATCCTCACGATAATGGGTCTGTATTAAGTATTAAAAATGTTACGTTTATTCTTGATTCAGATAAAAAAAGGAAAATAGTCATGAATTTTAAAGTTGAAGATAATAAGACGTTAGAATCGTCTGTACATCCTGAGTTGCTTCATTTTATAATAAGTCCTAAAAGTGACTATGAATTTGATTGCATAGTACCTTTAAATGCAACCAATATCACTAGTAGAGAGTGTAGATTATCCATTGATGTTAAGAATGCAGCTCCTGCTCTACAAGGTGAATGGTTTCCAACAATATTTACAGTGACTAATAATGAAGAATGTCTAGTCTACAACATGATTATAGTTCTTTCACTTCTGAGCTCCCCTGATAATCAGAACCCTGAAACAGTTACAGAATTGAGTTACAAATATGGTGAAACACAATCTCAACCACTAAAATTTCATGTTGGCAATGTCGACAAAACCTCTGCATATACAAACACCTTTTATTTAAAAACAAATAGAACAGCTACAACAACAATTCAATTAAGAGTTTCATATCGTATAGACTTCGAGGAAACCCCAAAACTTGAATGTGTAAAGGATTTTACAACAAAAATTGCAGTGATAAAGCCCTTTGAAATATCAACTAATTTTGTAGCTATGAATTTTAGATCTATCAGTAAATGTTATGTAGATGATTCATTTATAGTAATGCCTCAAATAAAAAATTTAAGTCCTTGGGATTTACTTATTTTAGACACAGAATTAGAGACTGTGGACTGCTTCAGATATGGAGATAATAAAAAACCACCATCTTGTATAAAGAATCTACAAATAGTTGAAAAAAACATAGCATCAGATGCTATTTGTATACAAGCACAGTACAAGCCAAAAGATCCACCTGCAAGAGTTGGCTTATATAACATAATGTGGAGGCGAAAAAGCAACACTGATGACCATTATGTAATGAGTAGTACTGCCTTATCAGGAATTTCAATTGATGAATGCCCCATTTCCATAGAGGTCAGCTGTCCAGAAGTAGTTGAATTAATGACATCTTTCTCATTGAAATGCACTCTAATAGGAAGGACTGTTCTGCCTATAAGATTAAGCCTGACTTTAGAAGGAACTGATACATATATATTTTCTGGCTATAAAAAATTTTCTGTGACAGTACCACCCAAAGACAAATTTGAGTTGTGTTATAACATTCTTCCACTAGTGACAGGCAATACTATACCACCAAGATTAAAAGCAACGGTTCTTGGAGAAAATTCTTACCAGGAAGTTATAACAGAGATGTTTGAGAAAAACTTTCCTCAAAATATATTTGTTATGCCTAAATATACTAAATAAATTGTTTTACCTTGTTAGTAACTTTGGTTGAAATTTGTAAATAGCTCTGAACAAATGTGTAATTATACTAGTTACCTTGTAATTACTCTTAGAATAAATTCAGTTACTTATTTTTAAGTCTGTTACATTAAGGTATTAAAGTTCTTATTAAAAATATAAACTGTTTATTTCATAAAAGCTTTATTTTACAATGAAATTACAAAAACTAATCTTTACGAAGTTCAAACTTTTCTTCTTGAATGCCATTAGCTGTGATAATGAGAATGTAGATACTATCACCAGTATAGATGTCTCGTTCTGCTGCACTTATAAAAACATCCTTGAGAAGAGCCAATGCTTTGTCTCTAGATAGTGGCACTTCTGTGACATTTTGCATGTTTTTTAAGCCAATCTGATTATCAAGTAAAGGCTGGAGTTGGGCCCCTGCAGACCCTCCTGCACGGTAGTTAGATCTTTCACAGTGTCCTATAGGATCATAGCTGTACACACATCCCTTGCCATCAGCATCTAATCCAGCTAAGACATTAGAAATATAATATGGAAAGAATCTTTTATAATAAAGCATGGTAGATAACATCTGGGCGACGGCAGGCGTAGACATGGCTTTATTGTGCTCATAATGTTGAAATAAATGAAGAAGTAATTTATATGGGACGGACTACGGTATATGCCGTGCTTTATGTGTTGAAATAAATGA
>JANCMC010000007.1:422488-438561 GCA_024363005.1 Charaxes varanes
TTTTTTCAAATCTATATAAAAGCAAAAGGTACAGAGGTATAGAAATAAAATTTGGCAGGGTAGCTTATAGGTTATAGTTAGGCGTCCGCTGATAACGGTTTTTTTGATAAGGTTAGTTAGAAAAAAAAAGTAACTTTAGGAGTTCTAAAATTTTACGCGAATGTAATTTCGGTAAACAACTAGTAGAAATAATATAAGGCGACTATAAAATAATGTCCACGTCTATAGACAAGTGTATGACCAGAATGCTCGCAAGTGCGTTATTGCCTTCAAATAATATTTTCTTAAAGTTCTCCAGGTATTACGAGCTCGTAAGTAAGGTTGGTTTCAGTTGCTAAGGGCTTTTGCAAGTTCACTTTTAGGCGACAAGGAATTTTTTTTTTTTTTTAATTCTAGTCCCTCTAACATGTGTCAGAGACTTTCACAGTCTACAGTCTAGAGTTTATAGAGACTCTTACAGTCTAGCAATAGCATCAGTTAGAGCAATTTGTAAATACAGCGGAGATGAGATACTTAAGGCAACGCGGACAAGGTTTTGGGCACAGCTAATACTTATTAAACGTACTGTGACACCCAACACTTTGTCCAAACACTAAAATCAAGATTTAATACCTTGGAATAGGGATTAATTCAAAAACGTATTAAAATTTTCGTCAAAATCAAAATAGGAGGATTTTTAACACATAAAAATTTTATATTAAAGATTCATTTCAAGTAACAGAAAAAAACTAAACACGTCGAACCTATAACCTCATCCTTTTGTTTGAAGTCGTTTAAAAATAAATAAAAAATTGTTGCAATCCAAGACATAACTAACCTAAACTCAAATTAACCCTTTCTTAATGAGATTATCATCTCAAAAAGTACTGAAAAAAGTAACGCCTCCGGATGATAGTAATGCGAGCGAACTCGCAAGAAAACTAGTAAGGAAAGAGTAAAATGTACTTACATTTAAGCGAGTTAAAAAATGAATTGCGAGATAGTGTTGTTCCTGGAATAGTCTGTCAAATTGTATAACGGTCGTAAATTAAAATCAGGGCCGGATTAACCTATAGCATAACTAGGTTTCAGCCTAAGGCCTTCAGTCCAAGATGGTCCTACATTCAAGGAATTTTGAGTTACCCTTCATTTGGAGTTACTAGATTGATTCAAAGTACAGCTCATATGTTCACTGATTGATATAGCAAATAAACAATAACAATATTTTTAATCTAATATATTATTGACGTATATCGCAGGAATAATAATTTTAATCTCTCATGTAATTGAGAAACTTCAACATGTAGAGGGAAAGGGCCTCATAAGAGGCTTTAAAGGGGAGGGGAGTTAATCCATAAAATGTGACGTTGTGTGACAACAAGCGACCTCCCGTCTGTTGTCACACAGGGAGGGGGTCCAAAAGCCTGTGACGTCACATGTCAAAATTTTAATTTTTTGTCCTTTATTAACATTCTAAGTGCATAAAATAAAAAAAGAAAATGCTCTTTTCTTGATTATGTGATGTCACACCAGGAGGAGGTGAGGGATTCCAAAATGTGACAACGTGTGATCGTAAAATTAGTGTGACTTTATTAATGGATGAACCCTAAGTGAAATACCTTACGGCCTCTTTCAATCTAAATCCGGCACTGTTGGCAGCCATGATGATTTTGTATCATTAACTATTCTGTGTAAACGTGGTAATTTACTTTTTTTGCGATGTTTTTGAACTGGGTTTTTGTGACGATTGCTTTATTGTGTGCATTCGCTACTTGGTTGTCCTTCAAAATGCGTATTGTATTCGTATATTTTGTGCGGCTTAGTAATGATTGAATGATTTTGTATTTTGAAATGCTTTCCGGACCTTGAGTTTTTATCCTTGTTGAAAACTTCCCATAGAATCCAATTAAATTAGAGAAAAGCCACACAGAAACCAATAAGGTATATTATTTCTATGCGGTCTCTGTCCCATTTAATTGGATTCTATGGAAATTTTTCAACAGGGATTGCTGTCGCCGTAGAGATTTTTTTAAAATAATATTTTACCGATAACGTAGGATTTTTATGTTAAATGGGGCAAACGAACAGGCGGTACTGCAGGAACAGGAACAGTGATTACCGACGCCCAAGGACATCTGCACCGACGGAAGGCTCGCAGATGCGTTTCGGGCCTTTAAATAGGGGTTGAGGCCACCGACCAACTCTCACAAATCGAGCGAAACGCGACTACAATACTATATCTTGACGTGACATCATTGCCGCCACTACACAACGAATTATGTAAGAAAGAGGTACTGGTACCCCGCGCCGGCCCAATTCGGCTGCAGACCAAAAGGACCACAAGTGACCACCTTTAAGTAGCTGTCTAAAAGTTAACAATTAGGTTATGTAGTTCTTGCCTTTATTTTAAATTAAAAACTGGCGAAAATTGACTGTTTTTTTTCCCTATATTTTAATTTTATTTTATTTTCTTAGCAATTTTGGTGTATATCTTAGTAAATAGTGCTAACCTGCTATAAAAAGTAACATTGAATTGTAACTTTGACAGATCTAGGCCTAT
This sequence comes from Charaxes varanes, assembly GCA_024363005.1. Taxonomy (NCBI): domain Eukaryota; kingdom Metazoa; phylum Arthropoda; class Insecta; order Lepidoptera; family Nymphalidae; genus Charaxes; species Charaxes varanes. Next base: position 425,028 of record JANCMC010000007.1, read on the forward strand.
TAGTGTCAAATTAGACAAATCTAGTACGAAATTTAACCGAACTGGGTATCAAACGAAACGCCTACAAATAGGTTTCCGCATTCATGTATAAGGAAATCAATTATATGTGAATATATTAACTTGACAGAAAATCGTAAACTTGATTTGAATGCCTCCAAGGCATTTTTGGCATAAGCTCTAGTGCATAGTCTTTTAAGAATACTGGAAATGGAAATTGGAGAGGAGTAGTAAGTGAGTACTAGTAAAGTCCACTTCGCTTAGTTAAGCGTAAAGCTTTTGGTTAAGCGTGAACTTTCTACACTATTGAGCTCAAAAGCTTAAAAGTTTTCCGAGGAGTTGTTAAGAGTAATACTAGCAGCTGTATTCCACCACAGGACATCTCGCCAGAACTTGAAATTTTACCCTCAGCACCTTGATGTCCTGATAAACACAACCGTGCGATTTCAAGAAACTTCATACCTCGCACAATTCCTCTGTGGAACCAATTACCAGTTTTAGTATTTCCGAGTCGATACGACTTAGAGATCTTCAAGGAAAGTACATACTCATTCCTCAAAGGCCGGCAACGCATCTGTAAGTCTCTGATGTTCTAGCTGTCCATGGGCGCCGGTAGTCACTCGAGTGAACCGCCTGCCCGTTTGCCCCTTGTTATAGAAAAAAAAGTTTATCTTTAGAGGTGTTCCAAAAACTCTATACTAAGAATAAATTTAACTTTAAAATAAGTCAAATCCAGAATAGCAATAAATTATAGCATAACCTTAAACAATTTATTTATTGTTTTCTCTAGGCTTCTTTCCACAAGAGCAACGACGCTTTGCATCGCCATTCGATCTCGCAAAAAACTTCATTCCGACCCGAGACAGAATCAGAAACACCCTAACGAATATACTGCACCTGCAACCTCAAAACCCATCAAGCAATCCTGATTATATATACCCATTTCCAAACAGACCAGTAATTAACAATCAGGACTACCAAGACTATCCTCAGTATCCAAATAACCGCCCAAATAATGTACGCTTTCCTAACCAAAACACTCAAGGACTAGACACACTTAACGACAACGTTTATCCCAATCAACAAATACCAACCTCAAACCCCATCAACGAAAACCAAGCTAATAATGCTGATCGAGATGAAAGACCAGTTGATGCTCCAAGAGAAGACGGTAATGGCGAAAATTACGATACAGCCAGTGAACAATCGGTGACGAACGCTCCAGATGTAATTAATGATGGAAACGAAGGCACTCTAATAAGCGGTACACAAGATGAGCCGGTATTTGGCACAAACAACGCAGCGGGAACTGAGGAACCATCATTTGGAAATAAGTTTAACAGTGACGGACCAGTCTTCACGACGCTTCCAACTTTAACTCCAGTACCAAATACGGAGAAGCGGAACAACTTCAACTTTGGCACAGCAGGAATATTCAGTAAATTTCTGTTCAATAATTTAGCTAATCTAACTAATAGCCATTTTTAATAACGCAATAACACAACATTGGTTGCTATTTTTCCCAAAAAGGTCGATACGTAACTTTTAGAAATGGGAGTATAAAATATTGACTTGATAAGTATTCTAAAAAGACTGATAAAATGACTGAATGATCTAATTGATAGTCATATAGGTAATAATTTCTGTAAGAACTATTCTTAAAAGAGTGGCCAACGAGTTTCTTGCTGATTCTTCTCATGTTTCGACTCTTCCAAAACAGTGGTAGCTTTTAAAATATTTGACGGTTCAAAAGGGCTAGTAAAAGTCTACTTGAAAAAAATATCATTTCAATTTGAATTTGGAATAGAAAAGAAATAGTGAAATTATTTTGTTATTAAATTAAAAGACTAACCTTACCCATAGGTCAAACCCAATAAAGAGTTTATAAGGAAGCAAGCAGGATGTGTATGACAAACGTACTAAATATTGTGTGTAACTAAATAAAGATTGTAGAATAATATTATTAACGATCATAATATGTACCATGTATCATGAGTTTGCTAACACATTACTACATATGTTGTTATTAATCGTAGTTGTAAAAAACCATTTACTTTATCAGATAAACGTGGTTAAGAAATAAACAACTAACAATAAGGGTTATGATGATATGGAATGCTTTTAATACAATATGCCGCGGAATTAGCCAAATCATTTTAAAATTTAAATATTTATACGTGAAGCGAAAACTTAAGGTACCGTTTTACCAAAATTGCGCGAACTTATGAAATTTAGCACAATTGTAGTTCATAAAGAGTAAGGTGTGCGAATGCTAATTTTTTTTTACAATATGCAATATAATATATTAAATTATTCAAATAAAATCACATTCACACTAATGCCAAACGATTTACACCATTTAAATACACATGTATTGGATGATATCTCGTGTATATTAATAGGCGAGTCGACAAATTTTGAAAAATAGGTGCAATAGGTTGTTCATAAGTTTTTTTTTTTTTAAAGAATATTAGGAATACTTTTTACGTATGATAGTAGATAACAGTAGATAAGTATGTACTATTGCCAAAAAAGTTAATATTTCTGCGGAAATTTACGCACTACAACATACTGTAACCTCATACGCTCTGCTGGATGTTTTAGTTGTCATGGCGGATTGTTGTGTTTTGTAGTTTCCTTTTTTTATTAATCCCTATTATTCTCACTCGCAATATAAAAATAAATACGTTTGTTAAGCTTTATGCGTCTTATTTTATCAGATGAATATATAATTTCAATGATTTCTGATTGTCAAATTCTATTTATCTGTGAATAGATCACTGTATGTAGTTGTGCGCAAAAAGGTATGTGGGCGAATTTCAACCAGTCGGGGTTCTCTATAGTATACACATATTATTAATTCAATATTCATATTTTTTGACATTCAGCATTCTATTATGCTTCACATATTATTGTGCATTTAATATAGTTTATAGGCAACCAAGTTATACAATTTAAACATACAAATAAATTGTTTATAATTATGTTGTAGCTAAAAGGATGTTATGCCGTATAAATCAAAAGTCAATTAGGTGTTATTCAAGGGCTCTTAACTCTTTATGCTGTCTATGGTAATAACATATATATATCCTTAACTCTATTATCGTTACTAAGATTTATATCTGCAATTATCGTATTAACGTTAACGCTATTATCGTTACTGAAATTAAATTGTCAGTATCATTTCAAGCCTTACACCGTTAAGGTTATGCCGGAGCCAGACATAGCTCAAAAGTGTTTGTACATTTTTGGACTTGAATACTACAAAATACTACAAATCTTTGCGCAGTACACAAAGTCCCCGGCCACACTACATGATCATTGAAGTGATCATTCAAATGTAGCTATGTCTGGCTCCGGCATTAAAGAACTTACAGTATTTGTATATACGTTATAGTGTTTTAAGAATGAATTTTAAAAAATATTTTACAATTAAAATTTGACGAGGTTTTATTTTTGTAAATTTAACTTATTTATACAATACTGCCTTGAAATTCAACACAGATTAAAAAAAATAAAACCTCGAAAATCTTCTCAGAATACAGAACAATGAAATCAATGTGATTGTATTTTATATGTCTTAAATAAGCAAAGTCAAATCTCGAACGATTTAATTAAAAAGACAAACAACCCGGAATAACCAGCTCGGCTGCTATATCTCTTCTTTTATGAGGACACGTCGTATCATTGAATCTCTAAACTTGTTGAGACCTGTTTTTCTTTAAGTAAAATTAGTGTTATTTTAAGTGACAATACATAATTTTAAATCTTAAATTCATATAGTTAATTATATAAACGAAAATCTATGACGTTGATATGTTTTATACACCCATTCACGAGAAACCACCGTGGGGTTTTAGTCAGTTGGAGCCTGACATAGTCCACCGTCGCGTCGGCCCTTGTGGCGGATGAGTACCCGTGCCGAGTTCCTCACGTAATAAAATAAATTAAATAAAAAAAAACGATTCATTTCGAGTTTTAGAATTAGTTAGAAAGAAAACAGATGTATATAATAGCTATATCTAAAGAACTTATTGTATTCTTTAAAAAAAATTAAAGATAATTTTAAAACCGAATCATAAACGGGAATACTAGGTTTAAGTAAATCGTTCTTAGCATTTTATATATAAGTATTTATATATTAATACGTAATGCGAAAACTTTTAGTACCAGTTTACGAAAATTGCGCGGGCGGAGGAGTATGCACAATTATAATTTATATAGAGGACGGTGTGCGAACTGCGAATGCTAATATCTGTTTATAATATGCAATATTAATATATTAAATTATTAAAATAAAACCACACACACACATACAATCAGAAACAAATTAACTACAATTGCTTAATATATTTATAGTTAAATATAAACGAAATTAAGAAGTAAAAATGTTATCGTCAATCATATATATGTAAGATTACTAAATCGAAAAAAAAGAAATTAAAAAAAAAAGTAATAATAAAGGTACATAATAAATTAGAATTAAAAATTAGGTATAAAACAATGCTAATAATTGATAAGTTGTTATGCAAACAAAATTGCGAAAAACAGCTACTTCTTTATATTAAAAAGGCTTTCAGATTGTTAACGGGAAGTATTATGTTAAAAGTGTTTTGTTGGATGTTATGTACCTACATGTAAAGTGTTAATTATTTGCTGTATGAGATGATGCAGGTCACCATTAACTCTAATGAGCAGAACATACCGGCGATTCTGTATACACCCAACTATTATGACATAGCGGAGTGATTACCTAACATATATATGTTTATAATTATGTTTTACTAGTTAAAACCCGCGACTTCCTGCGCGTAAATTTCTTTTGTGAAGAAATCCAAGGGGTCATCCATAAATTACGTCACACGTTAAGGGGGGGAGGGGGTCACTCGAATGTGACATTGTGTGCGACGGGCAAGAGGGTGTCAAAGGCTTTGTGGCGACACATGTAAAATTTAAAAAAAATTAAAAATTTGGCCCATCGTTTGAGTTGAACCGCACAAACAGCTCAGGACAAACAAATTCTAAGACTGATTTTCAAATATCCAACTTGCTTCGTGTGTCGGAAGGCACATAAAACAGTGGGCCCCGGGTGATATAAGTTGTGAGATTGTGGTTATTAAGGGGTTAACATCAAATAGCTGTCGGCCATCTTAACTCGCCCTACAGCCACATCCTCTGCAATCTAAGTAGACCCTGGTACTAGACTGGGATAACGCTAGGGCGAAGAAGAAGCAACTAAAATATTCCAAGTATTTAGAGTTTTTACCGCTTAAAATACAATAAACCTGGTAGCAATACAGTAGGTAAACATATTGATCACTGAGTATGTACTGAGTGATGAGCAAACCAGTTCTAGCCAATGAAACAAACATGTCCTAATGGTCACACAACTGTTTGATGTTCCCACCAAGGTCGTCTTTGATCGAGCGTATTTTATACGAGACTAGGAACTAACTTATTCTTTTAATCATTTCCAAACAATTGGCCAGTTAGCGAAGTTGGCAGGAACCCTGCCTACCGCTCAGTGGGTTTTGGAAATAAGAAAATTTGAGAGTCACAAAGTTGTAAAAAATAAAAAACGACCACTCCTCGCTTGTCAAATATTCGGGCGCGATTTTTTTTTTATATTGTAAAGAAAATACCCTAAGGATTATGCAAAAAAAATTAATCTGACTATTTTCTAAAGGCAATGTAGCTAAAACCATCACGCGTTCCGTAAAACCACGCTTCTAGCGTTATGTACAACATGACCTTACCTTAAAAATAACCTTTTTTTTTTCTTTCTGCACTTATTCTACGTAATCCAATATATCCCCACGACGCTTCAGTGCTACAAAATTAGCATCGATCCGTCCCCTTCAATATATTTAATCATTTTTTAAAATAAAGCATTATATAGGAAAACAGTTTTCAAGATCCGCCTTAGATGGCCTGATATCTGGAATGAGTGGACAGCTATTTAATATGCATTTGCGCGTCTTACAAGAGATAATCATTTAAATCAGATGATTTCTAAAGCAGAACAATTCTACTACAAGAACTACTAGCAGAACAATACTAGTTTCTGACCGTGACTTTCAGCGATAATTACTATTCCGCGATTAACGAACCATTGGTGACCGAGCAAGCGTGCGTCCACCACGATGGAAGTGCCCACCCTCCTAAAAAACTCGTTACGTCACACTTTCACGGCCTATTGAGTTTCGCAAACCTACAAAAACAATGTTTCAAAGTCGTATATTTTATAGACATATCTTATGCAGGATTACACTAGTAAAATCAAACGTCGATTGGCATTTCGCCGAAAATCGGCTTAAAATTGAGTGGTTGTACCCACCACCTTGCGGATCTGTGCGTGCGACCAGCTATGTCCGATCGGCCTAGACTTTGCAGATAAATATCGGATCAATCTGCATCTTTTACCGCATGTATCACTGGGAGTTTTAAAACGTTGTATGGTAATAACAGTAGCCGAACGCCACCAGCGTTCACGTCAAAACTCATACCACATATCCATTTCATATCGAAACATCCACAACTTTGCCACTTGCAAGGAATTCTTGCCTGACATAGCATCTCTGTGCTTGTTTCCAAACCAAACCGAAGTCTCTAATATTCGGCAATTTTATATTGTTTCTTTTTTATGTTATGTTGTAACAAATAGGCGGTAAGTGACTATCGACGCCCATCGACGTCTGCACAACCAGAAGGCTCGCAGATGCGTTGCCAGCCTTTAAATAGGGGTTCAGGGCACCGGGAACTCTCACATACCAAATGAAACGCGACAAAAATAACATCACTTGATGTGACAGCATTGTCGCCACTTCTCGCCGATCTTATGTGAGAAAGAGGTACTGATACCCGGACGCGCCAGCGCTATTCGGTTGCAGACTAATAGGACTGCAAGCGTGGCGCTACCATTAATTAAAATATGTATGTATAAATTGTAGACTTTGTGTTATATAACCGCATGATTTGTGTGGAATTTCCTCCTTTCTTCCTGGTTGTGGATTTGTTAATGATTCTTTCCTATAGTAAACTTCTTCTTTATTCTTACCTCTAGAAGAGACGTGTCAAACTGTAGACAACGAAATCGGCAGCTGTCTTAACATTCGTGAATGTGAACCGTACGTGAAACTCCTGCAACAGGCGAGGACCAACAGCGCTGTTGTGCAAGTATTAAGGAGAGCCCAGTGCGGTTTTGAAGGAAATAGTCCTAAGGTAATCTCTAATAACACATAAAACAAATATTATTTGACCTTGTGTAGACCTTGTGATAAATAATAATATGTAGGAATGTTTTTATTCCAAAAAAAAATGATTCTTTTTACGTAATAATACGTCTTATAAATCCATGAACGCCGTTTGCGCACACGAAAAAGCATGATTCGTTGTCACGTTCCGCAAGAACCGAGCGTGCAAACGCGGAACAAGTAATACAGAGGTTGGTTGGAGATTGGCCTAAGCGACCGGCCTTATCACGTTAAATTATGGTGCATAAATTGACTTTACAGGAAACCACTTTTTTTTAACCTGAACTACTGTGTGTGGGTACTAATATTTCAGTTTGTGTCGCAGGTCTGCTGCCCACGTCCAGGAATACCAGAAGAAGTTCCGACAAATCCAGCTCCTGTAGTTCCATTCCCAGAACCAACTGCTGCCACTCCTGCTCCCACTGAAGTAGCTTCTCCAAAATCAATAAATTCCGACTACATCGCAGAATTTCCATCCCCTCCGGAGTGCGGCTACAGCAAAGCTTTCTTCGGCAGGGTGGTGGGAGGAGTTAATGCATCGCTTGGTAATTTTTGTACATCTTTTACCGTATGTGTGACTGCAACATACCAAGACATTGGCTTAGACTATAAGACCAGCAGCTAATTTTATTACCTACTGATAGTACTACTGTTAGTACTGATAGTACTACTGGTAGTACTGATAGTACAAGAAATCTATCCAGATGTCTTCACAAAACAATATGACCTAGGGACCTTCAAAAAGGTGATAATGTTCAGTAGACTAGTTAGAAGAGTCTTCATCTTCTTCTTTGCGTTATTTCCAGGGTCCGTTATAATTAAAAATGTTTCTGTAGGACGAGTTAAAATGATCTACTTCCATCTGACGTCATTTCCTCACCCTCCCATATCTCTACAATTTCACTTATATCACCCAGTGGCATTATTCGAGACCTACTGTTTTACGTACCTGCCGAAACACGGAGAAGGTCAGAGGTTTTTACCAGGATGCGATAAGAACTCACTAATCTAAAGATCGACCCAAATGTGACCGTCTCGCTGTTTATATGAGTAAATTGATACATTCTAAACAAGCGAGTACATCAAAGTTGAACACCAGGTGTGATGGCAATCAAGCTGGTCGATTATAATATAATTTTTTTCAAGGTTGGTTCCCATGGATGGCATTGCTGGGCTACAAGGGGAAGCGTACTCCAGCAACTGGCTGGCGCTGTGGTGGATCTCTGATCAGTAGCCACCACGTTCTTACTGCTGCCCACTGCATACACAATTATGAGGAGGATTTGTAAGTATTCTTTTGCTGCAATGTTTAGGTAATGCACCAAAATACGGCACGCAACAGTTTCTTCTTATATTTTTTGTATTATTTAATGAAGACTTCGTTATATGGCCATCATTTTTTCGTATAATATGCCCAACAACGAGATGGGAAACGGGAATATACATATATAAGTTAATGACTTCATTACTTCCGTATTACTAAATTATTAATTAAGTTACCTTGCATGGATTGAGAAGTATAAACACCTACTAGTTTGCTATGAGTACTTGTAATTTAGTATGTCCATTTTAGTATTTTAAGATCATAAGTATAAGAATATACTAGGGCTACTAATCATTTTGGAGTATGTGCGAAATTTAGACTTTGACTTCAAAGTGTCTACTGGTTTATCAAGTTCTAGTTGTTACCTGCGACTTTGGCCGCGTAAAATCAGGTGAAAAATTTTAACGCTATAATAGCCTATAGCCTTTCTCGATAAATGGGCTATGTAACACTGAAATAATATAAATCTGATCAGTAGTTCCAGAGATTACCGCGTTCAAGTAAACAAACAAAGAAATTCTTCAGTTTAATTTATCAAATATTTCATTGTCTGCTCTTTTTTAGGTATGTAGTTCGAGTGGGAGAACTGGATCTCGCCAGGGAAGATGAGGGTGCCACCCCCGTCGATGTGCTGATCAAAAATAGGATTAAACACGAAAACTACAATCCTCAAGCTTTTACAAACGACATAGGCTTGCTTGTTCTACAAAACGACGTAACATTTACTAGTAAGAATTTATATATTTTTTTAGGTAGACGAGTATCCCCTACGAAGAAGATCAGCGTGAAGTGGCGGCAATGCTGTCACGTCAAGTGTTGGTATTGTTGTTGCGTTTCGTTCGGTTTGTGTGACTTTCCGGTGGCTTAAACTCGTCATTGAGGGCTGGCAACGCATCTGCTAGCCTCCTCGTCATGCATATGTCTATGGGTGTCGGAGTCACTTAGGTAACGAGCCGCCTGCTCGTTTGCGGTCGTATCATATTTGACCAGGCAGGGGCCAGTATTCGCTGCAACAATAGTAAAGATGTAAAAGTGTCAATAAATCTTCACCAAGGTTGTAAGTTGCAGGTTCTCCCTGGGTTCCTCGCTCTGCTAAACTATTCCCAAAACCCAGACAGTGAACCCATGCAATGCTAAGAAAGTTGCCTCCTTTACGTTAGCTCCGAACTCTTCACAATAACCGCCATATATTTCTATTTCCAGATCTGATCAGGCCCATCTGTATACCGACCAGCAATAAACTTCGGTCTACGGACTTTACAGACTACATGCCTTTCATTGCTGGATGGGGTGACCTGGAATTCCGTAAGTACCAACACTTTGATTCAGAATAGTTTTAGCAAAATTGATATTACATTATTGCAATTGTTAAAACTTTTAGCATTAGCTTCAGCAGACAACCCACAAAAACTCACTTTGATATTATCACATTCCTCCGCACATTCATCAGCTTAGTTGCTGTATGGCGGCAACCATTAACTTGACTGACTACTGACCACTCAATTGGTTTTACAGACTAAATGGCTTTGTAGATTTCTGGTCATTGAATTAGTCTACGTTGAATCTCGATTTCTAGTGTGAAAATTAATTGCAATACTCTTTTCGCTATTTCTTTAGGGGGGCCAAAGGCAACGCTTCTCCAAGCGTTACAGCTGCCAGTCGTGAGCAAAGAGTTTTGCCAACAAGCGTACAAGGCCTACAAGGCGCAAGTCATTGACGACCGGGTACTTTGTGCTGGATTTAAAAAGGGCGGCAAGGATTCTTGTCAGGGTGACAGTGGGGGACCGCTGATGCAGCCTATCGTGAGTAACTCAACTTTATATATAAGTTAAAACATTGATGGTTACGATACGATTACGATATGTTACGTGATTATGCCGAACGCTTCGACAGTCGTGCCCCTCTTTCACTTGTTCTGCACTATCGCTTTCACGCTCGGTTCAGACGGAACGTGACAATGTGTCATGCTTTTTGTGCATGCACCTGGCGTTCATCGATTCGTAAGAAGTTATCACCTCAACAAAGGGACAAACGGGTGGTCCACCTGAGTGACTAATGATGCCCAGGAACGCCTCGTTTTAGAAGACTCGTAGATGTGTTGGCTTTTGAGGAATTAGTACGTTCTTATCTTGAAGGTCCCTAAGTTATGTTACAAAATGTATCTATCCGTAATATGTATATGTATATGTATATATATATATTAAGAATACTTATTTGAAGTATTGCTGTATTCCGTTAAGCTTTCTTTACAAGTTTATGTTAGGTATAGACACAACGATAGACTTAGCCAGCATATACTTTATTCAATTCCTTATTTTGCATGTTATCTCGCAATTAACAGTATTAATGACTGTAATATATTTTTTAATTTTCAGTATAACCCCGAAAATGCCACCACGTATTTCTACCAAATCGGAGTGGTTTCGTTCGGCAAGAAGTGCGCGGAGCCAGGTTTCCCCGGAGTTTACACGAAGGTGGCCAGCTTCGTACCGTGGCTACAAAAGCATGTGCTTGGCTTTGAATAGTTCCAGTATTACTTTACTTTGACTCTAAAGAGATTTATAGGACTTTGTACATATTCATGACATTATGTTATACTTTAAGCACAGCTGTCGGCAACGCGTGGCCCGCGGGCCGTATTTGTCTCGCGAACCTTCTCTTTGCGGCCCGCGACTGTAACAAAGTTATTGATACTGTACTGGTACTGTAGGCACAGTTATTCTATCTTTTATATATTAACTATAATTACATTTGTAGAACATAAAGTATTGTTATGTACTAAATGTTAAATACTCATAAATACATAACTAGACTCCTGTTTCGAATTTTTCAAATAGTGTGTATTTAACAAGTGTGGCCCGCCAACCTCTAATAACTTAAAGATATGGCCCTTGCGTGTCAAAAGATCGCCGACCTCTGCAGTTTAGCACATATGTATTTCTAATTTTAAAATTCTTTATAAAAGAACAACCTTTGACATAATTTTCTCCATCTATACGGTTACTGTAATCTCCCGACACGTTAGATTTATATCGCCTTATAACAAAACGCGTTGTAGGAGTATTCTCGTATAACGCTCTTACGCCTTTGCGGGAAAGGAGTGGATTGGGGTAGCTCTAGATAGAGAAGAGTGGTCTAAGAGAGGTGAATTACTTAGCCCATCAGTGGGACATTAAAGGCTAATAAAAAATAAGATTATATCGTATAGAATTATATTAAGGCGATATAAGAGTACCGTGTTACAGGAAGAATAAAAATAAGAAAATATTTATTTGCTAGATCATCACACCGCATACAGAAACAAGTAAATATTAAACAATATATATACAATATACACTAAAAATTTGGATACAGTCACAAAAACAAGCAAACAATAAAATAAAAACTATAACAACTTTTTATAAAAAGAGATATAACAAAAAAAAAGAAAAGAAATTATAAAAAAGTAACACATAATATAATCTGTGCATGCAGTGCAAGAATGACTGTACCGTAGTTTTCCGTACTTTTATGTATATTTTAATAGAAACAATGTGATTTACTACGTTATAATAAGTGTCTCACATGTAAATTGTTATCTTAACTAACTACGAGTAGGTTAACGTATGGTTCTACAAACTGCGTTTTAAATCATAAATGTATTTTAATTTGGAGCTTACTTATATAGCAAATAATAGGTATATAATAGGCCAAGGCGCTATTAACCAATTTCTAAAGGAGCACGAATTATAACAACTTTTAAAATCATTATCTCACCATCTAATATTTTAGAGAAGAGAAGAGCGGTCCATAGACTCGCCTGCTCCCAGAAAAATGCACATTAAGGAAATAAAAACGCATGGCGTATAGTAATCCTATTAAATTTATTTCACGTAATGATTTTTTTTTAATTTAATTAATGTTTATATTGCATTGCCTTATTTGTGATAAACATAGCGATTACTTATTTTTCATTTAACTACTGTACAAGTATTGAAAACCAACTTCAAAATTTTACTTACACTATCTTTCGGATTCTATTCACTTTACTTTTAGCCGTAAGGATTTTTGAGGGGACACGCGGGAGCACGCAGTGCCCTCAATGCATTTCGAAAGATGGATGATGATGGATTTTTAAATTATAATATTTTGCAATTTCTCTGTATTGATGTAATTTTAATTTAGCCTTTAATTTTTATGTTAAAATTTTCTTGTCCTTTTTAATTTTTAATCCGCTCAATGTTTGACATTTTATTTTTAGAAGAATGATGCGCATTCCTGTAAGTTAGGTTCATATAATGACATGATTTCAATTGTTTTTTAGTATATATGTATACACTATACTTTACAACAAATAACCCTGTCCACTTAATTGAAGTTACACTTCTTTTTAAGCTTTATTCACAAAATTATCAAATATGTACTCAAGTTGTAGTAAGCCTAAAATTAAAAAAAAAAATGTTTAATAACCCTGTCCACTTAATTGAACTTATACTTCTTTTAAAGCTTTATTCACATAATTATCAAATATGTACTCAAGTTTAATTTAAAAAAAAATAATGTTAAAAACCCTGTCCACTTAATTGAAGTTACACTTCTTTTTAAGCTTTATTCACACAATTATCATAATAAAAAAAAATATTACAGTTACAACTTTTGAGAATCAGCTTGCTATCAAAAGCAAAGTGACAAAAAAGGCCTGCTTTTAGGTGTTCATATTACTGTAGCAACCTTTCCAAATAGACTTTTTAAGCTTATACTAGCTATTGGGACGATTATATTCCAGAGAGATTGAAGTTGGAATTAAGTTGGTACCTTATATTATAAGATATTTGTAATAATAAATGTTAATAAATGTTTCAATGTCACAAAGACTCATTTTGTACGGCACATTGAATGCATTAATTTATTTTTAGTCACCAGTGATATTTTGATTAATATATTTTTATTTTGACGAAAACTTTTTGTTTTATTCTTTTAT
>JANCMC010000007.1:444105-455162 GCA_024363005.1 Charaxes varanes
AGAAAGAGGTAACAAACTAATTCGAAAGTCCTTTCTTCTTTTACCCAGCGTTATCTCGGTCTAGCACCAGGGTCCGCTTAGATTGCAAAGGATGTGGCTGTGAGGCGAGTTAAGGTGACTTAAATGCCGACCACTGATTAGGACACGACCTCCTCTAGAGATCCTCTATAGATTTATCATTAACATTATTTTGTACTATTTACTTTCGAGCGGCTGTAGTGACGCGCACCCGCCGCTGTCCGCTCGAATGTTGGTACTTGGTGATGAACTGCACGCACCCGCGCCCGCCCTGAGGTACCGGCGCCGCGTGTTGGTTTACCACCTAATAACAAACATTAAAATTTAAATAAAAGTCGCTAAGAGTGTGTCAGGACACGCTTATACAGAAGGGTTCCGTATCTGCTAAACATATTTGTTAAATAACTTCAAAAGTTGTCCATTTTCGACTAAAATAATTTTCCTAATGATTTTTTAAAATGTGCTATCAACAGGGAAAGTTTAAAATCTCTATGTCTGTAATAGTTGGAAAATCGTCCATGGACTTATTGACAGACAACAAAACTATAACAGTTCCTTGAAGGACCCTAAAAAGGGACAGATGTAAGTTGTCTCACACTAAATTTATCTAAACTAGGTTATATTTTTATGTTTCATAAAAATGCATATCCTGTTAAAAATATACTTATAAGTTCAAATGATTATGTTTAATTTAATAAAGTTAGAAAGAATATAAATTAACTAAATCAAATAGAAACTTATAGATATAGAATATAGAATTTACAAGCAAAAATTTATATACATACATACATAGAACTATGATTATGACACACATGGACATCTGTTCCTATGCTAGACAACTTAATGCCTGTATTATGGGTAACAGATACACAAATATTTTATTTAAGAAATATATATGAATTAAACCATAGTACATGTTATTAAAAATCCAATGTAGTAGAAAGTGTACAGCTGGTTAATATCATTGCCTTATAGTGCCTGGTTGAGTTGAATAAGCTGCACACACAAGCAAGCACTGCAAATAATAAATGGTGGGGTGTGCATTTTTAAACTTATTGATCTATACTTTTACATAGGATGAGCTATATAGTGTGATTCTCGTACCTCAAAGAAAATGGCCATTGTTGTGCTTGGAGTGAATGTACACATCTTCCACTAACAAGTATTTCCCATGCCCACTTCTTGGTCTGATACACAGGGGCCCTTTACATTTAGTGATACACACGAACCGATTGCACCAGTAACTGTAAGCAAGAAAATATTTAATATCATTGGTACATTATTATATTATTTACATATGTGTCAGAGCATGATTGTGTAGATATCTATAGACTAATTTCTTAGCATTCCATGGATTCCCTGTGTGGTTGCTGGGTCCATTGCTTCACAGAGGAAGGAACCCTATCAATGTCCAGGACTTGAGGCCACTAAGACTCATATAAGTTAGTTATTAACTGACTCACTTTTTAACTCACGACTGCATTTGACTTCCAAGGTACCATTGAATGCCATCTTATAATCTCCTTTGGTATCTTTTGCAAAAACTCTCTGGAAAGTTTGTTTAAATAATGAGGAGTTAAATGAATCTCCCATTACCATGTGACCTCTGAAATAAATATAAATTCAGTATTATTTAGGAGTGGTTCGTTGATGTTGCAACATTTAACCCTATTGTTATTTTTAAAATGTAAATAGAAAATTTTATAAGCAAAAAGAGAAACAAGATTACTAATTTTGTTCTGTCTGACATGAACTGTCATAGCTATGTTGTGAGAATGACAAGACACAATCTGTTTAGATAGATAGACAGAATAAACTTTATTGCACACACGAGCACATAAAAAAAACAGTAATAAGATGAACAAACATTGTAGTGTAATACAATGAGACAGTCTTATTGGTAATAGCGATCTCTTCTAGTCAAGCAGACCCAGCCACACATTTATTTAAAAGGTAAGAGGTTTAGAAAAAAACTCTGTTAATCAAAATAAATGTATCGTATCTGTACAGTTTAAACAAATTACAGATAAATGCCAACTTTCTTGAATATCAATTGACTTTGTAAAAAGTTTACTGGAAACGTTTATAGTGTGAGTGTGAGTTACACAATAAATAGTTAGTGCAGTCGCAAAGTTAAATGAGAACATATTAACTGTGTAGATTTATCATAATCACCATTACTATGACATTATGAGTACAACCACCAGAAATCAGATAAAATGCTACATTTTATCTTACCCAGTTGAATTACAGCATTGTTTCATTTCCATCAACCCCGTCTGATCCAACGCACAGGAGTAAATATCAATGGCATGGCCATTAGTTGCAGCTCTTAACGACAAAGCTTCATAGTGTTTCACAGCCTTCTTCATATATTTTGCATTATCCTTATGGATATCATGATGAGACCTAATAGGCTGCTTCAATTCATCATTAACTACTTGACCTGGGCCTTGTGAGCATGGCCCTCCGAGGAACAGCATAACTCTAGCACCAGTATTTGGGTAAGTAACTTCCAGCAAGCCAACAGCTAAAGATAGTGCAACTCCGCTGCTTCTTAAGGGTCGTTTCCCTACACCTAGAGGCCAAGGGTCTCTGCCAAGTTCACTAAGCAGGTCCGTGAGAGCCATGTCACACTGCTTAACTGGTTGCAGAAAGCGGTGTGCTGGTGGCTGAGATGCAGGGGCCCCAGGTCTTTGTTGCTGAGGGTTGGGCGCATTTACACGGCCAATAGCTAGTTGCTCTTGTATCTGTTTAGCAGATAAATCTTTAGTACCCTTAAATACATAGCATTTATATATGCCTTCAGTACCTGTAAATAGAAGTAATAAATGAAATTAAGCTCAAATATTTAATTTAACACAATTATAAAGCTGTACAAAAAAGAAATTGACTGTCTGTACAATCGGTTTATGGACAATAATTATAAGCAACACCTCCAAACGATTAAGCAGATCATGCCTTGCTATTGCTTGCTCAACTCAGATGGAATATGACAGTGAGTCATGCTTTTTTGTGCATGCAGCCAGTGTTCATCGTTTTATAAAATGTTACCATGTCAAAAAAAAGTTGTTAAAGTACCTAATTTTCTACCAATGAAGTATGCAAGCAATAAAAAGAATTTAATATAAATAAGTACAACTTTGTAAAATATTACAATGAATAAACATGAAAAAGTATAAACTCACCTAGTTCATGAATCTGTACCATACGTCCAAATGTAATGAGTCCAACAAGAGCATTCTGTGGCATTAAGCTAAGAGATGTTTGCAATGAATCTTTCAAAGCGCCTAGTTCCTCTTCATCTAGGCAGGTATCAACAACTAGTAAGAAAATGGGCGGCATGCTCTGAGCCCTAGTTATTGTGTATTCTATAGTTGAAAAATTTGGAATAAGCTCGGCTGGTTGGTGCAGCTCTGATATTGCAGCATATTGAGGTGGAAACTGAAAAGTTTAAGTAATTTCTTTATATTTTTCTACTAAATAGCTCATTAATTATTAACATTCAGAAACATTTTGATTTAAATGTTTCAATCATTATTTAAAGACTTTGCACAAAGATCTATCATTAATATTTACTTAAGACACAAACATATTATTCTTGAATATTAAAATAAAACAAGTGTTATTATTCCCATTAAAGGCTATCCACAAATTACATCACACTTTACAGACGGAGAAGGTATCACCTAAATATGAGATTGTGTAACAAAGGGCAGAGCGGGTCATCAGCATTGAGATGTCACATGTCAAAAATTAATATTTTCTTTTATTAACATATTACATAAAATAATTAAAAGAAACGTGTTTCGTTGATTATGTGATTTAACACCAAGGGAAAAAGAGTTTCGAAATTGTGACAACCTATGGCAAGGACGAAGGGAGGAGTTTAGAAATCGTAAAATTCGAGTGACGTTATTTATGGATGACCCTTTATGTTTTTTAACTGTACTTACTGGGTTTCTTTGAAAGCAGAAATTGCAGACCCATAATTTGGCTTTATAGTCAACCTGGCACATCGGATTAAGCACTGCCCGACATGTGTTGCGTGTACATAACACAGGCTCATATTGTATAGGAGGCAAATCCGGTCGTTCTTTTAAGGGTTGGTACAGTGAAACTAAAGGGACCACCAGCCGTGTCGCTTCGATTCTACTTGAAGGCCAGACATTCCACGTAAAACGTATTCCATCCCTGTCCTCATTTTGCTCGATAAATTCCTCGTAAGTCGCCATATCACTGATCTGTAATAGAAACACGAAAAACTAAATAGGAATATCTTACGGCAACACTCTTAATTACACTAAATAAATAATACATATACAAACCAAAGGTACATATGACAACTATTAGCTAGATGGTCTAGCATTTACTTAGTATTTTAATGTAAATTCATTCAGAAATATCAATTAAATTAGATTTTACACAACTTTTAACCAGAAGGGACCGAGCCTAGCTGATTTGGCAATTGTCAATTAATCAGTACCATAGACCTCAAAACTGTCACTTTAGCCACGTCATTTATGAAAACGTATCAAACAAAAATTTTAACAAAATTTATTATAAATAGTTTAATGATAAAGAACAGCATAATTTCTCATTATAAAAACTTGTATTTTTTTATAAAATCGTTTCTAATTTATATGTTTTTTATCTATAGAAAAAAATCATAGAGTTAAATAAGCGTCTTAGTCTATGATTAAAAATTTCATTTCGTTCCATTTTTAGTATAAAAATTATTTGTTCAAATACCAAAATATGAAACAATTTTATTTCAAACTTGCAGAAATTAATAATTAGTAAAGTTTTTTGTTTAATTTATTAGTAAATTGATTTAATCTTGTGATTCTCTGTATATTTTAGTCTAACATGTTTGAGTACAGTAAAAATTATAAACGTCTGTGCAACGTAATGAAACGTTCTTGAATGAAACAATTTTTTTTTTAATTTTGGGATATAGTAAATTTAATAATTTCGTTTGTAGGACATGATTTGTAAAATAATTTATACTATTATTGAAAGTTATAGCTCCTCCGAATAAAATATGTGGATATAAAATTAATGACATGTCATTGCTTTGTTTCAAGAGCAAGAAGTTTACGCCAAAAAGTGCGACTGCGCACTGGCCAAATTAGTAGGTAGTGTGAAAGAAAATGGCGATCAGCGAAAGGCGTCCGGAGTTAACGTGATGAAAAACATTGTTAAAAGCTCAATTACATAGTGTTATAGTTATTAATTGTGTCAGATGTAGATTAATTAAGTGTTAATGAATAGTGATTGTGTATAAAAATGGCTGCGAATATGTACAGAGTCGGCGGTAAGTAACAATAATTGGTTATTTTTGTTGTAGCTTCGCCGGTTCACCGCCAGCCGACTAGCGGTGCTTTGCTTTGATTGTCGTACCTTCATTAATTGTTCATATTAATTAGTCCAATATAATTATATATCGTAGTTTCATGTAAATACATACGTTTTGGAACAAATTTCGCGTTACTCTGACCGGCTGAACTGTATTTATCAGTATCTTAATGATTTACCAAAATTCTTCAAATAGGACATTAGCATTTGCATCTAGGTATCATTGTATTGGCTTGCGTATCTTCGTGCGGATGGTTAGACATGAGTACAGAGTTGTTCGCGGGTATCAACCCTTGCATTCTCTTGCTTTTAAATAGGTTTTTGATAGTATTTGACACGAGTTTTTAGGTTATAATTGATGTTGTCAAAACATTTTGTTGCATTTTTCATTATATTATGATGAATTATATGGTAGTTTCTGAAACCATGGGGATGGTGTATGATGCCATTTATAGGTTTCTATAATAATTCTTCGATGATAGTGTTGTTTAATCGGACGGATGTTTAGTTCGGCGGCGCTTCGGTCTAGTGGTTGATAGTGGTGGCGTTGTCGCGGAGCTGGCGGCCGTGTGGCGCGCTCCGCGGTCGCCGCGCCGAATGCTAATTAGCTCTTCCTTTTAGACTACTTCCTAACACAAAATACCGCGTCATTGAAATCTTGTAGAAATTATTTAGTTTAACTTACGTGATACCAGTGCTCGGATTAGTTTTGTATACATTATTTTCTTTTTTATGTTGTTAATTTAAAATATCAGTATTTGTTATGTTAAACATGTTATATTCTCTTTTATACAGGTGTATTCTTTGATTAACAAGGTGACACAAAATAAATATTGATAAATATTTAATTATGATCATTTTGGTTCTCTTGCATTGACCTCAGAATGCCTGCATAAATAATATAGTTACTAGTGTCTGGCAAAGAATTACTTGACCTACATCTATCACCTTGATGTTTTTTATTAACAAACTTGACAATACCACATATTCTTTAAAAATCATTATCATTTAAAAATATAAATAGCCTAAAATCAGCTTGCTAAAACATTTTCATTCTTCCTCAAAGTAATTTTACATTAATTAAAACCTTCAGCACTGAACTTCCTTAAAGGGTCTCTTTCATAATTTCTCTCTACTTGCGATATTAGTTCATATTTTTTACAGGACATTTATATTTCACACACAAGCTGCAATTACCTATGCAAATAAGTTCATTCACCTTAAAGATAATACTGAGTCAACTTTTACTTTGCTCAAGTATTATTATTTAATTGTCTTCAATGATCTTATAGCAGTTTTGTAGTTGATTAGAGAAAATGATATTAAGTATTTTTTTATATATATAATATATACTTCTCATCAGAAGAAACGAAACACCTTGCAAGTTTATTTTTTGTGAGGATTATCAGAAAAATGTGTATATTTAATAAAATATATCAAAGAAAATGGAAGTGTTTCGATTCTTCTGATGAGAAGTATATTAGTATATGTACTGTTTGGTAGATAGTAATAGTTTATATATTACACTATCTTGCTCATGTATCATCTATTTCTTTCCCATGATATTGTCTGCTAGAGATTGTTCCTAGCTATAAGACCACCTTGGCACTATAATTGTTACCAAATATCTGTTGTACCATTGTTGACAACAAACTTTCTTTATTCCTATTGTTTCGTATGTGCAATGAAGCAATATTCATTCATTCATTCATAATGTATATATATTAAAAATTTTATGTTATTGTTTTGAAGTTTGGCAGTCAGCTGGTGTAAACTTCTACAGTCCACAGTAATTCTCTATAATTGATAGTAGTTAAGGCACCAATAAATGACAGCCATACTTGAATGAATATGAAGAAGGCACCCAATGATGATGATGATGATGATGATGATATTTTTGTATTTTGCAGCAAAAAGCTTGTAGTGTTTTAGTTTCGTATGTTGCATACTCCACATTAAATCCTATCAAACTAAGTAATATCGGACCAATTAATAAAATAAAGAAACCTATTGAACTCATTATTCTTCCTACTTGAAAAGTTACTTATTTTATTATCTTTAATATTAAAAAAATATGTTAAATTATCGTTCCTTATATTCCTTATATATGAATTGATATTTGCATAATGTTAATTCTATTCGAATCAGTTCTCTTTAGTAAAGCTTCAAATCAAAGATTTTTTTTTGATTCACCTTTGATGTCCCCCAGCTAGGCAAAGCCCTCCGCCCTCTGCAACCAAACCTTCCTATTGTGGCCTACTTGAATGCAAATCAAAGAATAGTGTATAAAAAGTTTGTGAATTATTATTTAAACTTAGAGGGTATAAAAGTCTTATATATCTTTTCTTTTCTTGTGAATGTGAAATGAAAATGTGAATGACAGCTTTTCCCTTATCAAACGCATGTTACATATGTGCTTTAAAAAAATTGTACTAGAGCAATCACATTCAAGTTTTGATCTTACAGAGACTCCAAACCAGAAGAATACTTTAAAATTTATTTTTATTTTATCTATATGTTGTTGCTACTGGGTGCCCGAGTCTTAAAGTGGTTATAATTCTGAGTATATAAAATCTATATATATGTATAAAAAAGTCACCTATAACGAAATCTTGAAAAGCATGGGACGTACAAAGATGAAATTTAGCAAGGAGGTAATTTATAGTTATTTGATGCCCTCTAATAATGGATCTTTGGATAGGACCAGATTAAGGATGTTTAAAGCTGAATTTAACGCAGACTAAGTTGCGAGAACCAACTAGTATACAATCAATTCAGTACCAGAACAAGTCAAATAGCTTCTTTTACATCCTAAAAAACACTTTTTGTTTCCAAAAGACAATACTTATGTTTACACACAATATCACAAAACTTGTAATATTATTTATTCTTTTATGGTTTCTTCCTCTACAACACGATGGACCTGGCACCCGCACGGTGAATCCAGAATGCTAAGAAATTCGTCTCTCTCTCTTCCTTCTGTTTTAAAATAAATTCTTGATCTATTGGTTATTGGCCTAAGATAATGAAAAATTAGATAGTTGGAGATTTTGCTTATGTATATACAAATTCCCCTGCAAGACCCTCAGTGATTCACCATTATATTGATAACATAATCTCTAGCCTGATAAAATTTTATCACTGCCATGTAAACATTAGAGATTAGTTTGTCTCAGTCTTACCTGAGGCTACCTTATTTATTGTGTAACATTTTTATAATTTATAAGAAATCCTTTTACAGTAATCAGTGTGAAGCTGATTTTTTTAAATTTTTTAATCTTTTCATTAAATCCCACTATATTGACAGTATGTTTATGTGAGCCTATGTCACTTGTGAAATTTCCAAACACAAAGGATTCTTTTTACTATTTTATTGCAGTTTTGTAACTTGGTATAATTAAAAATTTGAGAGTATTAATGTTCAATAAAGCCTTAATTATATTTCTACTCACCAGGAGAAACATCTATACATATAAATAAAATTGAAGAGTCTGTTTGTAATATAATTTTTTTAAATAGTATATATAGTCGTATATCACATATGATATACATATGGCTACATATTATTAAACCTATAACAAAAATGCAAGTTTAAACATTTTTTTGTCTGTCCGGGTAATCCCCGAAACGGTTTGATCGATTTGGACGAGGATTAGATAGCTGATTTTACAAGGAATGACATCTAGGCTACTATGACTTTTGCTAAAATAATTAGGGTTCCTCATAAAGAAAAAAACCTTGAAATTCAAAAAACTCACTACATTCTCGCGGGCGAAATTGCGGGTAACGATACCTATAACCGAAACGCAACTTAAAACATTTTTTCTGTCTGTCTGGGTAATCTCCGAAACGGTTTGATCGATTTGGATGAGAATTATATAGCTGATTTTACAAAGAATGACATAGGCTACTTTGCTTAGGTAAGTAATCAAGGTTCCTCCCGAAAAAATAAGAACCCCCAAAATTGAACAAACCCACTGAATTCACGCGTACGCAATTGCGAACGCGCGAACATGTATTGTGTGGTTGTGGTGTTCCCTCGAGTGGTGGTACATCCCTCTTTAGTCAGCTAAACATTACAAACTTTCGAATGAAAGTCATAGTGTTGTGTTGCAGCAAAGTTGATATCGCAAGCTTGTCAAAATTCGGCATCAAATCTTTACATTTGCGTTCGATATGCTTACCATATTTAAAGCTATATACAAAATTTTAATTTTTTGTAGCAACAGCACTGTTATCATGACCACGCTTTTGACAGTCAAATAGCCGCTACACACGTATCGATAAATCGTTGCGAAAAACTGTGCTGTTTAATCTACAACGATTTTACATACGCACGTATCAATAAAACTGCGCAATTTAAACTGCACAGGGTTTTTCGATACCTGTGTTCCAGTAAAATGTAGGCATGTGCCTGTAAATCGTTTTACATTCGTGTGCGTGAGATTTTATTTTAATAATTAAATGTATTAATAATTCATATTTTGTAAAAATATTAGCTTTCACACACCATTCTCTATATAAATTATAATTGTGTTATATTTCATACTCCTCTATCCAATCAATTTTCGAAAAATTGTTACGAAAGTTTTCGAATTACTTATTCATATACAGATGCTATGTTTGAGTAATATATACTTTATTTTTAATGGTTATAAATAAAACATTTTGAGTCTACATAGCCAGACTATAATTATACTGTCCTGAAAAGATTTTAAACTGTGGTTTAGAGAAATACTTTTGAGGATAAAGTCTATTACCAGATTACTAGTTAGAAGCGTCTATTACGTAAGTGTTTTGATTTGGGATACAGCTTATCTTCCCCTTAGATCAACATTTATCCTACTAATATTATAAACGCGAAAGTTTGTACACATGGAGGTTTGTTTGATGCTCTTTCATAGAAAAACTACTGAATGGATTTTAATAAAACTTCACAATAATATATTTTATACATCAGAATAACATATATTAACATAAATGTCAAGTTAGTAGGAGAAAATTCTGCCATCTGCGAGCTCTTCTGACGTGCACTGCAGAAAACTTTAAAGTTACACGTATATAATGTATGTTGGAAATGTTTATCTTAAATATTTCTACAAAAAAGCCCGCGACACCGTGTATCTATCATTCATGTTTAAGCCATTAACGCCAAAATAGTGAACTATTATGGAACGGAAACAATATTATTGGATATTAGAATGTAGTAAATAGTGAGAAACCCAATGTACGGGCAGGACCACGTCTGCCGGGTAGGTACGCTACTAAAGTCTTATATCTACAAAGTTCAAACATTGTCTTTTCATAACAGTAGTAGGAATAGATAAAATAAATTGCAAAATTTGTTAATACCGCGTGTTACGCCACTGTCGTTCGATTATGCAGCTGTCCTATTATTAAGAAGCATTTACGACACAATGGGGTCATAGAAGCCAATGTAACAAAATCAAGCTTAGTGTACATCTGCTCCGTTGGTCATCATTGTTATTTGTTGAACACAGTTACACGTGCTCCTAGGAGCGCCCCTTGCGAGTTTGTAGGCTTTAGGATTCCTTATGGTATCCTATCCTATCCACCTATCAACTGTTTTATTGACTATACGATTATTTTGAGGAGGTCGTGGCCTAATCAGTGGTCGGCATTTGAGTCGATCGCTAAGTTAAGTTGCTCTGGCTGCGACC
>JANCMC010000007.1:469425-479829 GCA_024363005.1 Charaxes varanes
AAATCGCTCTTCAGCGATAACACCGCCTTTTGTACTTCTTTTCTTGCTGTATGTTATTATGTGTTAATTTCTTTTGTGGTGTACAATAAATCATATAAATAAAAATAAATAAGGCTTCCGTTACCGAGTGAAATGTGAGTTGATTCACAACGGAAAAGTGAAAAGTGCAGATCTGCTTTTGTGGCGGCGTAGATCGTATAGCGTACGGGTTGACATTTACAGCTTTTATTTGCGGATTTTTGCAAAGTAATTTAATTTAAATTACCCTCATAAACACTGTCCATAGAAATCTTAGTAAATGAAAACAGACTAGTGAAAGTTTTCTTTTCTGTACGCGAAGTGTTCTTTCAAACAGGAACGGTGCCAAACTCTCGAACTTATCCGGGCAGTTGGGTTCAATGAAAAAAACCGAGCACTGACCGTAAGAGGCGATCGGCTTGCATTTGTGGCAAGGCACAGGGCTTGTGTTACGTTGTATTACGCGGAGCACACACAGTTTCATTTCAATGATCATTACAATGAATATGTAGTGTGGCCGGGGACTTTGTGAACTGCGCATAGTTTTGTAGTCCTCAAGAAAAAAAATGCACAAACACTTTGAGCTATATCTGGCATACGATTAAAGCTTAAAAAATTATAACTTAATTTGTAATCATTGGTAGGTATACCTTAATCTTAAAAATTGATTTTTTTTATAGCAGGATAAATATCCTTTTACTTGTAAATCTATTATATAGACTGGCCCGTTGCCGATGACCCTGACTTCCGCTCCGGGGGTTGTGTGTTCGATTCCCGCCTCGAGTCTGGGTGAACATGCCCAAAAGTTTGCCTATATATATTTAAAAAAAATATGTTGGTGTTTAGTCGGCTGTTACCTATAACACGGGTATTGAGTTATCTACTTTAGGAAAAGATGACTGTTTGTTTATAGTCCTATGTTATTTACTACTATAATACTAGTATTTGCAACTTCAAATAACATTGAGATAGAGTAGGTACATTATAAATGTATCTAAAATATTTTTGTCTTTTCTAGGTCGGTATGCAATCACGGATTTAGATAAGATTTAGTAAAGTTTATTAAATCACATAGATAAGTCAGCTCAAGTAAAATAAACAAAAGGCTTCAGTTGTGCCCATTTGTAGGAAAGCGATTTCCACCTTTAAGTTTAAATATTTTGGAATGATTCTCAAAAAATTCTTCATCATAAATATTCAATGATGATAGCAGATCGATTCTATAGATCATATCGGTTTCTAGTAGTGGTGCTGGAATGAATAAATGTGGACATTTGAATATCAATTGTACATAATGCCTACTCATTACTGAGACACCAGCCTACGTGTTAGTAATCTTGTTTGAATTACAGATTCAATTCGATACGAGCGTAGTGTATCTTTTATTAGTAGCAAAATTCATTGACCCTTATTAAAATACTAGAGGCGTCGCGGTTTTAAAGTATAGGTGCCCTCGGCGTTCGCGCGCATGCCTGTTTCTAAGGTCGCGCCCGCTCTGGTTCTCGATGAAAGTGATTTCAATTAAAATAGCATTCGTGGATTACGTCGCGAAAGGCGACCGCGTTGCGGCCACATTCCCCGGGCACGTCGGCGACCCTCTCGAGATGAGCCTCGGAGACTGCGGCCGCATCTTACCGGTGGCCGTTGTTGTCACTGCGGTGTTTCGCGGGCGGGCAGATTTATTTGGACGTACCCCCTTTGGTAGGGTGGGGGGTCCGGGCGCGCCACCCACCGCGCCACCTCCACACATTTGACTGGATCAAAAAGTAAGCAAAGGATGCCCGAGCAGAAAAACCATACACCCGACCACCCCAAGGGGGCACACGTAACCAACCCCCCCACTAGCGGGGGGGGGGGGGCTCCACAGATTGCCATTTTCTCTTTGCCTACGCTTTAATTAGTTGCGTAGTGACGCGTGTGGATCCATAATCCGAAGTTATTAAATTGCCGAGAGTCACTTTCTCAAACAAAACATGACAATTAAAATTCCTAGATGACCAACATACCTAGTATCATACATAGCCCAATAACAGTAAAAGACTGTATTAATAAAAGCTTTTACACGAAGTATAAAATGTTAGCGTCTTACATATAGTTGCTTAGGATCCTCACGTATAGTCGACCATGAAAGTGTTTTACCATTTTGGATGACAGCTCCTGGATAAAGAAAATTTTGCTAAGGGTTATTGTTAGAAAGTAACGTAAAATATAACATGCAAAAATAAGCCTTATAACTAAATGACGCGCAAACGACATTCGAATTAAGCGTGACAAACCAATTTCTTGGTCGACTATACACATAGAAAACATATAAAACTTCATAAAACCACTAAGGTAGCGAGCGTAAACGATCAGAATAGAGCCGTTACAGTAAGCCCTAATCTTGAGTCCTCGGCGCTCACAATGCCACCATAGTAAAGATAAGATAAGAAAAGATACACCACGCCCCACCTCAACCAGCTCTAAAAAAGCTTCCCATGTTAACTTGCCCAACCACATTTCTTAGATATACTGTAGCCTTCTTGGTTTTTTATACATAGCCTATACTGCAATCCCTCCTATAACACGGTAGGTTTATTCCACGTTGTAGGAAAACGCGTTGTAGGATTGTTCTCGTACAACGCTCTTGTACGGCCCCGAATGCGCATAGTATAATATTACATATATTATAATATGATATTTTATAAAATAATGTTAATGTGTTATAAGAGCACCGTTTTATAAGGAGGATTACAGTAAGAATTTATAAACAGAGTCGAATGGTTGTATATACGACATAAAATATATACATAAAAATATGTAAAATTGAAATTATTATTTTGTACTAGGTGCATGTAACAAATACGGTCCTATAATAAAACCGCAACTTATTTTGTTTTTGCCTATCTGCTTATCCCGAGTAATCTCCGAAACGGCTTTACGGATTTCGACGGGACTTTCAATGGCAGATAGCTGATGATGCAAGGAGTAAAAAAAGTTACTTCAGTTTTAAAAAAATAATTTGCGTTCCACACAAGAAATAAAAAACCTCAAAACTTAATCACTGAAATCACTCGGTCGATCTGGCGGGATACAACATAACCTTTTAGCTTTGATGATTCAACGGTGGATTGCAATCTGTTACTTTCTCAAATCACTACAAATCCCATTAGGCTGTCGTCATAGACATGTCAAACATATTAAGATATTTAAATATATATGTATATTTCAAAATATTCCTTGTATACTTGATTGGTCCGTTGGCGCGGTTGACAGCGTGCCTTCCGCTCCGGGGCTTTGGATTCGATTTCCGCCTCGTGTCTTTATGTATTATCTATATAAGTATGTATTAATCTCTTCCTTTACCTAGCGTTATTCCTGTAGTACCAGGGTCCACAAAAATTGCAGAGGATGTGGCTGTGGGGCGAGTTAAAGTAACCGACGGTCGTCTGACGTCAGCCCCGGCGCCCCCCACGATCTCTACAATCTCACGACTGATATCACTCAGTGACATTAATCGGGATTGACTGTTTTATGTGCCATCCGGAACATGGAGGGGGTCGGATATTTGATAGATCTGTATTAGAATGGGTCACCCATCTGTCACCAGGCCGTGGTATGAACTGCTTGACCTAGCAATCGACTCAAATGTTGACCACAGATTACTACGGCCTCCTCGGAATTAATAATATTTATATTAAAAAAAGATTTATGTGTAACTTTTACGTGTAACTCTCTATTATATAGACTGGCCCTTTGGCGATGACCCTGACTTCCGCTCCGGGGGTTGTGTGTTCGATTCCCGCCTCTAGTCTGGGTATACACGTCCAAAAGTTTGCCTTTATATATTAAAAAAAATATGTTTGTGCTTAGTCGGCTGTTACTTATAACACAGGCATTAAGTTGTCTACCTTAGAAACAGACATCCGTATGTCAAATAGTCCTAAGTATTTTTTTGTTATCTTTCAAAAATGTTAGGAATGTTTTAAGATAGTATGCGAAATGGATTAAAATTGCTTACAATTAATATAACTGAAAAATATATGTATGCAACAATAGAATACATACATTTTGCAAGTTCCATGTCGCCGAATTTGATTTAATTTGCTTCCCACAAGTGTGAATGTGATTGTAAAATAAAATGTATGCAATATCTATACAAATATAGATAAATAATATAACGATATGTATACATTACAGCATGAACCTATTCATTTTCCATGTCGCTGAATTTGATTGAATTCGCTTCCAGTAAGTATGAATATAAAAAGTACTAGCTGTTTGTAAAAAGCAGACATCATCATATTGACTATCGATTGATTCTGCTGCGTTGTTTTTTTTTTCCTTTTACGGTCTGAGTCGAGACCTGAAGATATTGTTCTCTCCGGCACCCGTGTCGTGCTATATGGCCATAGTCAAAAACTCCATATTCACTACTCTTGACTAATACTCGCAATTTTACACTACGTGGTTTTAATAAACATCGCCTAGGTGAGTTCGAATCATGCTTTATTTTTGCTACTGTTTCCATTTCCATATATTTCCGACATTAAAGTACTTTGAATTTCATTGTTTTGTCCTGTTGTTATCTTCGTCACTTTTATTGGTATCTAATAAACAATTGTCTAAATAATTATATCATTAAATGGCCGCCTTTTCAAATAATTAAATTTAAAAAATCGTATACCATTGTTGCAAGAAACATTGCATAACAGCAACTACCACCAGTCATAACACGAGTTACTTACAAAATATGCCGCCATAATGTTTTATATTCATGACTTACTCGAGGCGACTACGTCGTGATTCTACTGTCTACTCATTTGCCTGTATATTTCTAGGAATACCGTGTATACGAAAACACAGACAAAGCTAGTCTTTCTTTATAAAGAGAGTATCTAAATATTTAAGTAATTGCCCGAAAGGCTTTTAAACTAAAGAAATTACAAAAATCCTATACTATATTTGCAAGAAACATTGCATAACAGTAACTACCACAAGTCATAATACGAGTTACTTACAAAGTATGCCGCCATAATGTCTTATATTCATGACTTAATCGAGACGACTACGTCATGATTCTACCGTCTACTCATTTGCCTGTATATTTGTAGGAATACCGTGTATACGAAAACACAGACAAAGCTAGTCTTTCTTTATAAAGAGAGTATCTAAATATTGGAATCAGTGCCCGCTTTCGACTAATTAAATTATAAAAATCGTATATACCATATCGATAAGCCCACGTAAGTTGTTGTAACTCCAAATTCCTAGCTTTACTGTAGAACTTTACAAACAATTAAATTGTAATATAACAGTCACTTTTCAATATATTATTGTATACAATAATGTAATCGTTATTATTGAATATATAATTGTATACACTATTGTCTTACAGAATGAGGATTTTATTTCAACTTACATGTTTGTAATGCTCGACTGTGAAATTTGGGATTACAACACTTTATGTGGGAGGTATCGATATTTGCAAGAAACATTGCAACTACTGCAAGTCATAACACGAGTTACTTATAAAATATGCCGTCATAATGTTTTATATTCATGAGTTACTCGAGACGACTACGTCGTGATTCTACATTCCACTTGTTTGCCTGCTTGCAGCTTGTTTCTAAGAATATTACGATCAAGACGACATTTCACAAATCCCGTTATCCTTACACTTACACGGCGAAATTATTTCCCAACAAACTGACCCGCGGGGTACATAAAGACATAATCTTTTTTTTATGGACGCTGTAGGAGGCGCGTCCTTCGCTTAACGCGGAAGTTTTAGTTTCGAGGAAGCGCTCTCAGCTTTTTTACCACCGGACTTGTTTTAAATTTGCAATGAAATGTAAATGTCGTTTGCCGGAGTTCGTTTGAGTATAAGAACCCTATTAAATAAAACAGGTAAAAAATGGCTTTTCGTTCAATTGCCTTAAAAAAAGATAATGTACTAGAAGCTAAAAAATAATTAGGCAGATCCTAGGTACCAGACATCACATCACCCTTCTAATTAATGTAATGTTTTGCACAAATAGACAAAAAAATCTAGAAGTAGGCTATAGAAGTTTCAAAAACCATAGGTTTTATTCACGCGGTGCAATCCTTATCTCAAAGGCCTGGCAAACACTTCGCGTATAGTATTGTTTTAATGAGGATGTCTATAGCCTGGCCGGGCAACACTAGAAATTTCGTTGTATACTATTATTATCACCTCCTAAAGCCCACTGCTGGGTATAGGCCTCCCTCTATTTCTGTTACTTTCCTATGTCTCCCGCAACTCTCATACAGCTAAGATGTGCTGGAGTATGTGTCGACCTGTCCTGTTCAACCCCCTTATAGAGCTTGACAATCCTGTTTTTGACTGTGATGTCCTAGCTCTACTAAAAAAATAGCTACCAATATTGTATCTACAGCTAGTTACCTGTGCACAATGCGTTTGCCGGAACTTAATACTAATTAATCAAAGTGCCCCTACAACCCTAATAAGGGCAGAAGCGGGGAAAAACGAAAAATTGCGTTTTCAGATTCTCCATTACTCTCGGCCGAGTATTGCCATTGGAATTAATGCGCCGCTTGCCTTAGCATTCAATCTTTTTTGTTGCGCTCTCCCCTTTGCTAATGCCAATAATGGCCTTACTGTATCCGATTCGAGCTAAATGGACGATGTTTGGCGATACATCTTTTATATTTATTTTAAACGGTAGCTTGCTTGCTAACGACCGGTTTTTACTTCTCGCCTTTATTATTTGCTAGAAAATTAAATTCTATCTGCCGAAACAGAGTTTGAATCAATTGTCTCTCAACTTAAAGTTTGAGTATTCATTTAACTCCGCAGAAATCGAACCTACGTCGTCCTGGTAGAGAGGTTTTTGACTTAGTGGTAAAAGGCTGATTTTACAGACCTTTCTTCTAATTATGCTTAAAGTGGTACACCTGTGATTTAAGTAGAAAATATTTTTTTGTCATTTTCCACGTGTGAAAGAATGAAAGTGTATATTATATTAATATATAAGCGTATGTTACTGACATAATTTTATTTGTCTTTTATTTAATTGGGTATCAGCAACTGGAGCGGAGCAACGAATCTAAGCAACCAGTGCCGGTGTCAGGGTTCTTGCTTATTTACATATATGTTTTCCAACCTTGAACTGAGAATCTTTATCTAGTAATCTGGGAAATTAGCCATCCTTGTCTTCGATTTAGACAGCCCTTCGGAGTCTGTGTGTTGTGCAGTTTTTATTATCATTTATTCCTCATTATCGGCCACCAAAATCACTTCTTCGTCTGATGTAACTAGCCCATTGCCACTTCAGCTTACTAGCTCAGAGAGCTATGTTAATAACTTTTGTTCTCCTACGAATCACATTGTTCCAGACATTATTGCTTCGATTTACATGACGAGCTAATGTTCATTCTACTTAGGCGTCGAATGAGCATGCGCTAGGAGAGTAGGCTCTATCAAATTGTTTTAGTTTAAACGGACCTAAGAGCTTTCCTTCGATGTTCTGTCTGCGTTCACTAAGATTTTAACTTTTATTTTAATTTCTTACTCGTTGATATTTTGGTGAGAACGCCTAAAACGAGGTTTTGTTTAGACTAAAAGATCGAGAAAGAATGCTCTTGTTCTAGCTCTATGTTCGTTTGATCTATACCCACCTTAAGAGAAATACCGAGCAACAGCTCTTTCCATATCGTGCATTTTTAACGAATTATGTGGACTCTGGTTTTTGAAGTGCAGGTCTAGCACTCTATAAAATAAAAATAAATTAAGCATTCACCTGTTATAACCGACACTAAAATTTTTAACGCGCCCGTAACGTTTCAGTTACACTCGTCATTAACTCGATCCCCAAGTTATCAGCCGAGGTGAGCTTTTATGGCTGGTATGTTCACTGTTGCGTTATTTTGCTATTATGAAAGTTCTATTTGAAATTTTCAATTTTGCCTTAATTTTTTGTGCCATTTTCAGTTTTCACGCACTTTCACGTTTCAGAAGTAACAGAGTAAAAAATAAAAAAAAATATATGTAGGTTTATGTTTTACTCTATTTTTCATTGAAGAAAGTCAATATAGGATGAGCCAGTTAGAAGATGAATTAACAGACAGGAAAAATTAATGTCTAACATATATATTTATGTAGACCCTTTAATTTTATCAATAAAAATATAGGTGAGTGTCCTAAGTAAAATAAAAAATACGTAAATCAGAGATAACTCTGAAGTGTTTTTTTTTTATATGCAATAGATTAGAGCGTTGAGGTGTTTGCTGCGGGCCTTCGTGGTAATAATAAGTGGCCGACACCACCCCTCGATACCGCCAAACATACCCCCCTCCCTTCCCCCCTTACCACCGCGCCCCGCCGCCCGCACGCGCCGCGTCACCACACAAAAGCCATCTTAACTCCAA
Source organism: Charaxes varanes (assembly GCA_024363005.1). Classification (NCBI taxonomy): domain Eukaryota; kingdom Metazoa; phylum Arthropoda; class Insecta; order Lepidoptera; family Nymphalidae; genus Charaxes; species Charaxes varanes. The sequence continues at coordinate 477,835 of JANCMC010000007.1, forward strand.
ACCGGTCCTCGATATCGCCAACTTTTAAATTAACGTAATGAATTAAATATGACCCAATTCGTGTCTGCGAAACTCTACCTACTACAATGTTTCACTTAAATGTTGTACATATTTTATTAAATTTACACACACTTTCTTTTAAAACCTTTCTTACGAATAAATGTATATATTATTTGTGTAGTTTAGTTGATCTTAATATATTAAATTCTGTATGACTCTGTGTCTATCCAGGCTATTCGTCGAAACAGCTCAAGGAATTGTCGGTGAATTTCATAACCGGTGTATGGGCACGTCAGCTTTATAGATTACATTGGAGAGGCTTTGACGCGATAGATGGGAGTGTTATCGATTGTTTAATATTTTTTAAATTTGTCATCCAAAATGTAAAAAAAAATTAAATATAAATTACAAAAAATTTTCAACATGTTAAATGTACTCTCGTAATAGCAGGTTGAATGTGTGATCATGTGCGAAAGTGTATCACAATTTTTCCACGAATGTGTGTTTGTTTTTTTTTTTCTTTTAATAACAGACACATAATAAATGTGATTTATATGTAATACACATTTGAGTAACACTTTTTGAGCTTAGACTTTCGTGAGGGGTATTCAAATTCATTATAAACGCGGCATTGTAACCAACCGGATTAAAAATCGGATTTGCCCGATTAGTTAGACAGCGCTTCCTAGCGAGCTCATAAGGAAAGACCCCGGACGGGTTCGAAACTAATAGTCGGACAAAGTCAATTTTTAATCAAGTGAATTGAAAAGCCATGTTTATAATAATTAGATAAGGACACACTCCTTTGAAACAAATTTTGATAGTATCTGACTGGAAAAAATGCGACTATGCTAGCAGGAAATATATAAGGTGACCGGTCAAAAAGGCCGTAAGTCAAACGCATTGTGTCTGAAATGTGGCAGACATGTTATTGTGTGATACGTATATTCGCGTATCGTATAATGGCGGCGATCAGCGGTATTAACACTGATACGCTGACGTGGGCATGTTTTCCACGGTACCTGTCAATTCGGCCGCGTTATAATGACATAGACGTATGACATTGTTATAGAACAATGCTATAGAACAATTAAATATATTATGAAGTGATGTATAGATGTCACTTACTAATTTGAAGCGCGGGACCCAGGCAAGTCGACTAGACTTAAGGGCGGAAGTAATATTAATTATCTACATATTAATACGTGAAGGGAAAACTTTCGGTACTATTTAATGAAAATTTCGCGGACGCCGGAATATGAAATTTGGCACAATTACAGTTTATATAGAGGAAATTGTGCAAATATTATTAATATATATATGTTATTTATTAAAATATAACCTCGCGCACACAAATACCAAACGATTTACAAACACATGTATACATTTTTTTCTAAGATTATGTCAAAGCATAGTCATGATGACCGTTTGTATATTAATTGTTAAACATAACAATGTCGTTGTACATAGTATTAAAAGTTTGCATATATCTTAAATAAGTATAAAGTACGCAAATCTGAAGATCTGTGGGCGAATTTCGACCAGCCGGCGATCTCTAGTAGTTCTTATTTTTAATCATAATATTATGTAATACATTTAAGAAGTAGGTAAATAAATGAAAATCCTGGTTGGTATATACTTTAATTGGAGACAATCTCAAATAATATTTGTTGGAAAACGCAGGCCTGAAACCTGCGTTACTACAAAGCTATCCTATTAAACTTTACAAAAGACGTTGTTTTAGAGCTTACGATTGTGAAATTCAACATTTTCTTCTTAAAAAAAAAAAACTAAAATTAGTTTTTTTTACGACGAAAATAAAGCATAATTTATTTTTTGACATATCTGCATTGATCACAGAAATATGTCTCTTATACAATTTTACAATATCACAATGCAATATAGAACCAGTCTTGATATTGCGTAAGTAACTCATCTCTATATCTTTCCCCCAGCGTATTTAGCAATACGATCGGTTAAGTAAATATATTTTGC
>JANCMC010000007.1:601437-612840 GCA_024363005.1 Charaxes varanes
TGGGTTACTATGCGTTTTTCCGCGTCATTACTCAATGCTTGGTTTTCGTTTTCATTTCCCCATTTGGTGTTCGATATGAAATCGGAAAAATCGTCAAATGTTTCTTTGACTTCGCCTGGATCAGGCCAATTTAGTGTAGGTATAATTGGTTCTAGTTTAATAGGTTGCAATATTTGAGTTTGATATGTAACACCTGTGGTTGGTAAAACACTTGCATTCGTAACTGGCTCTTCTGCTGTTGCAATAACAGCGGTAGGAACAGAATTCGTCCCTTTGAAGTCTTGAAATTCCCAATATTCACCATCAACTGGCTCATTGAACTGAGAATTTATTTTTTCAGGTTGGTTGACATTGTTGTCTTCGACTTTTTGTGGTAAATTAAGAGCAGGTCCATTGTCGTAATGTATAGTCTTAGATCTAGGTGTTTCAGAATCGGTAGGTGTAAAAATATGTGTGTCAGGGAGATTGATATGTCTTAAAGGCTGTACATTTATAGTACTTGAGTAGATTTTATTTAACTTTGTTGTAGTGTCAGTTTCAAGAACTTCTAAATCAGTTGGCCGTTTAGCTGTCTCTGATACTCCAGCCTCATTTTCTGTATGGCAAGCTGAAACATATGAAAAAAATAAAAATTAGTTAAATATATTATTCAAATTATGATCTCTAGAATATACAAAATAATATTGAAAATTATACAAAATTGACAATTTTTAATATATCAAACTTTGATGATAAATGCGAAAAATATTGTAGCACTCTTAAGAAATTCAAAGCAATTTTGAGATGTAACTTTAATTATATTTGTTAAATATTCATAATTCTCCTGACAATTTAATGTTCAAATACTACACAAGAAGTTAAAAAACAATTAATGAATTAGTAGTGACGCAACATTTTACAATGAAACTTTTTTATGATGCAAATCTGCTATTTGCATGACTAAAATGTTACGATTGTAATTATATTAATGTTTTAATAATAATTTTATACATACACTTCATCCTATTAAAGATTTGCCATTTAGAACTGAGTCATCGAATTTTTTCAATTCTTTAACAAAAATAAGAACTTAAAATTTCAAACAGTGAAGTAAGGTAATAAAATAGGAGTCTCTCCTTATTAAAATTTTCATTAAAAATATCATAAAATTTTATAAAAGTATTAGCTTCAATCTCTCTATATAACCAGTGCTCTTACGGCCTATATATTATGTGGTAAACACTACATACTATAAAACTTACCATGTGAAAGTAGCTCTGATATTTTTAATGTGGAGTGGTTGTGAGCCATTTGGTCTAAAGTGGCCATTAGGTGCTCTAAATCTAGGAGTAGAGCTTCAGCATAGGTGTCTAATTGATAGGAAGTAAGGAATTTTGGGAGAAGCAGAAATGCAAAGGTGAGTTTTAGTGATCCGTGTGCAAGACATGCAAAAGATTTATAAACACAGTGTGACCAAAGTTATACAAATGTAGTAAAATTGATTAAGTATCATTTATCAAAGTTGAGGTAACAGGCAAAAACTTTCATAGTTGTTGTTGAAAAATTTTGCATAAATTCCTGTTTTAAAAAGAAAATTTGTATATTTACTATGTTAAAAGTGTTCTTGGAAGACTTTTAAGAATTACAGTTTTTGCCAGTACTGCTTAAATATTCTTTTATCCAATTACGAAAAAGTTTCAAGTTTTAAAACTGAAATTTCAGATATAGCTTTAAAAAATATTAGCTTTAATAAATATTCCTGTCGAGCTGCTACAAATATTATTACAAAATTTTCTATCAATGTGTGTGATTCTTTTGTAGGGGCATCGCCATACCCAATTGTCTGTATCGATGCCCCTACACTCTCAATAAAACATTACAATTAATATGTAAATTGTAGTGCATGAAAACAATTTTTATAGCATTTGTTAATTGCATCGCAATATCCTTATTTTTATATCTAAATATTGTAATTACTTACATTCTTGGCCGTCAGGTGTAAAGGGGTCTACCCATCCACCCGTCTCCTTGGTGGTGACCTTTTCAGTAGAATCAATGTTGGAACTGTTGGTTGGTGTAATTTGCTTTTTTGGCTGCAATGGTGCTGCACTTAGATTTGATGCATATTTTGGCATGCTGTTGTTCCATTTTGGTCCAAATAACTGAAATAAATACAAAACAATACCTGAATGCAACAACATTAAAAATAAATACCTTCCTAGATTTTTATTTACTTAAGCACCCTTAGATCACTGTGATTGACCAAGAACTTTAAAAAATTGTATAATCCAAGAGCTTTGATTGTTCACTTTTTTTATGTTACAAGGAGCTAACGCTTGCAGATGCATTTCCAACCTTTAAATAAGGGTTTAGACCACCAGGAACTCTCACAAACAGATAAAAAGGAAACATGGTTCTAAGATTGTATATACAATGTATATACAACAGACTGTACACAATTCATACAATTAATACTTACAATGTTTCTAGAATCAATACAAAGAGCTTTTAGAAGTGTCTTTTGTCCTAATGAGTTATTCCAGTTGACCATATATGGCTGTCTTACATCAATGTCAACCAAATGACCCCATGTTTCACGAAGAAACGATTCCAATTTTTCTACTAATTCTTCTTCAGGTTCAGGTACTTTATTTATAAATATTGAAGTCAACATAGTGTCAATACTATCTACTATATGGGGATCATTTTCTGAAGAATGTAAATTCCATACAGTAATATCTGGTGCTGATGCTATATCTTTTTCAATAACTGTTGCTTCTGTAATATCAGAAGATCTATAATCATCAAAGTCACCAAAATCATCAGTTCCTATGTCATCCTGCATTTTGACATTTTCAGTTTCCCTTACTTTACTTGATATATTATCCACATTTTGATCCTGAACATTTTGTTCAAAATTAAAGTTAGCAGTAAAATCGCCAAACTCTGGAGTTTTCTCAGACTTAGATTGAGTATTTACCCATGGATTTTCATTGTTTACTGCTATTGCTTGGTTGCAATCTGCAGAATTGACTTGAAAGTCTTCAAAATCTCCAAATTCATCATCTATCGCAGGATCTGCTATAACCTTGTCTGCTTCTTTAACAATATTAATATTACCTTTACTATTATTGTCTTGACTATCCACAAATAAATCACTTTGAGGAACTGTTTCATTCACTGAAGTGATTTCATTGTTTTCTGATTTTTCAGTTAAATCATTATCATTTGACAGTAAAATGTCATTCATGTCTGCAATGGGATTCTCAACATTATTTTTATTGTCTTCATTACTATCCTGCGATATTCTAACATCATTAAGAATACTAAGATTGATAATTAAATGAGAACTATGTTTATCTGAAGTGTTATCATGCATAGAATTACTTGTACCACCTTCGTCTTGTATTCTAGTATCATTTTCTGACGACTCACTATCCGTGTTATCTTCCATGTCAGACTCCTTAGTAGTTAAATCATTCTGAGTGACATTTTTGTCAATTACTAAATTCAAATCTTCAATTACATTATCTTCAGATGTCAGAATGTGTTCTTTATGTAATTCGTTACTTGAGACCAAATTAACATCACCTCTAACTCCTTCAGATTTATCTGTTACTTCTGTTTTTGACACTGATACCTCACAGACACTTGACGGCCATTTGTGTTCAGTATTTTCTGATTTATTATAAATATTGTAAGAATAATTTCCATAATTATATTCAGAGCAGTCTTCATCATCTTCTTGTGATACTGAAAATTTTGATAAAATTAATTTACTACCTTATTCAAAACAGAAACAAACATTTTATAGTACAAAGATAATGTAAATTTTTAGCAGGGTTAGTACTCTAAATGTTTTATCTATTTATAAAACAACAAGAAGTGTATCTATATAGCCACAAATAATATTAAAGCTTTTAATTATTTTTTTTAATAGCATGTATACCATTCAGGCAATGTATACAACATTGAAATTACGCTTTTTAAACAATAACTTTTAGCTAGTTACATACAGTAATATACAATTGATATACATGTAAAACAACAAGGTATCAAAAAAGTAACAGTGTTAAGAAGGGACAAAGCTGTGAACTCATTGGACATCATTTTGGACTAATTTAGCATGACTTACGATTGTATGATATCTCAAAATCTTCGTGGTCTTTGTCGTCTTCACACTGCTCGGGCGGTGGTGGAGTACTACAAACTAGTGGTGGTATCGACATATTTTTTTATCGTAAAAAAAAATACTCAGGTGAATATTTTATCAAATATAAACGACGAAATTCTTTCACTCGGCATATATCTAAGTTTGATGACACCACAATTATGGATAAATAACAATTAAATTTGGACAGCTGTTCATTTTTAATTGACAATTTTTGTAGGACAACAACTGACAGACATGTGTCAAATTAAGCAGCCATGTTTTAAAAATATACCAAATTGTCAAATTCACGGAACTTGGAAGTAATAATTACAGTTTATATAGGAGTAATTTTTATTAAACTCTTTGACTTGACTCAAATTATAAAATTTAATAATTTTTTATTAAATGTTGTATACATTATTTAATAATATAGCAATTCTGTATACTTATACTTATTAAAGAAAACAAAAATACAAATAATTTTTAGAATTTCTAAATATCCTAGATTTTTATGACATCTTATCATCGTTAAATATTTGGGGTAAAAATACATTGAAATAGTAATATCATACAGATACGATAAAAAAAATTAAAGGTGTATCGGTAGATGAACTTTTATTTGATAGAATGTAAACACTTGTATCCATGTAGGAAAAATAAAATAATATAAATTATTCTGTGGCTTCAGCTCATAGATCATAAGAGTAAATTTGTAATTCTGTATTACTTCAACCCAATCGGCTGATTTAAGATTGCTGAACGGCTCTCACTTTTATAGTACTCTTGACTTGATTTCTGTTTATTTATTTTAGTATTTTTTTGCATTGAAACGAATATCTACTTGTGTAATTATCAATATTAACAGTGAGTTCAATTACCTTTGAAACAGTTCATGTTATTTTATTGGTAAGTGTGTTTTTAAACTATTTATTATATAAATCAATGACTGGGTGGCATGATAACTGGGTTATTTCTTTATATTAAGCTGAAGTTTTGTATTCATATATTTCACAATTTTTTGAGTTTATGTGAAATTACCATAGGTTTATTTTAACAATTAGAATATTGTCAATAAACTTTGACAATTGACATGTGTCACTGCTTACGTGTCAGCCTCGGCATTGTATTAGCCTATTACTTAGCGTAAATTTTTTGTTTTAATCAAACTGTGAATTACCGATAACATTATTTATAATTAGGTATTGAAGTGAGTTAAATATTATTTGTAAAAATTTATAGACAGGTAAAAGTATTTTATCTCCTTCATTGATAGCGTTGTTTAGTCTTGTAAGGCTTCATTGTCGAGGTTTAATTGTTTTACGGAGAAGCAATTTTTATTTATTTATTCTCTAAAGTCTTTCCTATGTAGGCATAAAATTTAAAAAACTTGACCAAATATAAATGGTCTTTATTTCTATTATAGATTTACAATTGTAAAAAACGTAGTTTCATTAATTTCGTCTACCGGAATTAAATAATTTGTAGATAAAAAATCGATAACTCTTGTAATATTGGAAATTCGGTAATCGGTTTAAATTATTTCTGAAAAACTGTCTATAATAAGTTACAGATGTAATTATAGAATACAACATTCAGTAAAAGAGTCCATCCATTCCTTTAATATAAATTTGTACATTACTTTTAAAAATATAAGATATTTATGTATATTTATTTATTTCCATAAATATTAACATTTTATTAGCTGCCACTAAGATAAAATAACCATTTTTGAAATATATTTATATTTTTATGTTAACAGTAAATTTATCAAATTAAGAACTGTAAAATAAATTATTTTAATTTCCCTGAAAGTGAAAAGAGGGTTCAAAGTTAATCACATATATCATATTGCACACTTAGTCATAAATTGACCACTTAAGTTTTAGGGCTATAGTGAGTTAAGTAACAGGCAGCCTTGTTTCAACAACCTCTCTCAGACAATCAAAGAATTATTTCAATATCTCTGTCCAATACTAAAATACAGCTATTTTTGTTGTATTACCAAAATACTTATTTTAGATAAAAGGACAAACAAATAACAAAATATCATTAAAATAATTTTCAATATCATTAATTACTTCAATAAGTATTATTTAATTACATAATTTGTTACTGTAAAGCAGTTTTCATCAAATTATTCGCAAAATAAGTTATAAATGATAAAACATTTTCTGCAATTACCCAAAAATCTGCTTTTTAAGTTAGGCCAGTATATGACTAAGCCTGTGTATGTACAATCCTACTTACCTGCTTAAACATTGATATATTTTACATATAATTAATTTCAAAATGTTTGTTTATTAATTCTGTATTTCATTCAAATAGGTAGGTGCTTGAAGAGGGACTAATGGAGTTGCCAGCAATATTAGTACTGTGTGGAGTGGCAGTCGCCGGGGCTGCTGTGCTGCTGCTCATGGGGCTGTTCTCAGCCTCTGGGACAAGCTATGAGGAGGCCATAGCTCAACAAAGGCGAGCGGCCAGCGAACTGTTGGCATTAGCTGACAATAAAAACAAATCTAAAAAGACCAATAAGAAAGCTAATAAAAAGGTAAAAATTAGAGTTATCCTAATCCTTTTAATACATCTAGATTATTATTTCACCATTATCAAAATAGAACAGCATGGCACACACTGGCACATGTTGGTGATACCCTACACCCCACCCCCTTTAACATGTGGTATAATTTATGCATGACCTCTAATGATAGTTTAGATATAAATATAATTTACATTCTTAAGTGAGGCCAATACTCAGCTGTGGGAGGGAAAAGGCTGTGGATGATGATGATGATCCTAAATGTACACACCTTTTAGCTAGCAAAGAAAGAGAGGAAAGAAAATACAGCAGCGGCAACAGGAAGTGAACCTGAAAGTGAGGCGCCGGCTGAAAGTGGTGTAGAAGATGACACGGTTCCAGCCAAGCCTCACGTTGAGTTCAGCCCCGCTGTTGTTGTAGAGTTACCTACAGACACGCCACCTAACATCAAGGTAGGTTAAAGTTTGATGTCATAAAGTCTTATAAATCGATAAAGGTCGGTTGCACGCACGAAAAAATGTCACGTTTCACCTGAGCCGAGCGTGCAACCAAAGATTTAAGCATTATGCATTATTATACCAATCTTACAAACAACCAGTTTTTTATTGTCTTGTATACTTTATCTCTATATTCTTATTTGGCTAATTGGTATTGATTAAGAGGGGTTCCAATGTTATCAAAGGATATTTTGGGCTTGCAAGTTGCTTTTTATCTCATTATGAAATATAAATAAATCATTATTTGTCATTTGCATGAATAACCAAGAATCCATTATATATACTTGCAAGAATTGGGTTGATAAGTTTTACATTTGCTATTGGATAATAGTCATAAAGATATTAATGTTTACTCATTACATTGCAATGAAATTATTGATAAAACTGACGCAGACAGAAAACATTGTAATGAATTCTGTGATTTGATTCAAGATTTATTGAAATTTCGCATGAAAGAATTATTACATAGTATGTACTATGATTAATGTAATCTCAGTGTGTTAGATTAAACATGATTTATTTTTGTAATTATTCGCTTTATCTCTTCCGTCTATCTAATGTTTTACCCAATACAGTTAGTGTGGTGTTAGTATGTATTATTAATTGATAAAATACATACAATATTTATTTATTTTATTATAATCTTTATTTTTGCTTAACATTTTTTGCTAAGAAATATCCCTCAACTAAGCCACAATAACAGTTTTTATGAATATTCTATTACAAATATTCATATGACCCAATAACAATGAACAATGTAAGGTTTTGTATATATATTAAATATGGTCAGTTAAAAGTTATACAGATATATATATTTCTTTAAAATGATTTACATTTGGAACCTATTTCATCCACAAATTAATTTTCCAAGTTATAGCTACTTACTCATGAGGAAAACCTGATTTGAAATGTAAACTGACCAGCAAAATATTTGCTGTTTGTTACATTCACTCATCAAATAATTGCTCTACTCTTTGTATGTGAATGCGGCCTGTAGATAAATTGTAAGATATTTAAATACAGTGTAAACAGCTTTTAAGATTACAGGATAAAGTGTAATTTACACTTTTTTATATTAATCGTAAATATGATGTGGTTGGTGTAAATAAACATGGTTAAGGATTGATTTAGTTTGATAAACAATGGAATAGAATAGACATTTATATGTGTGTGCAGATTCGCAAACGCGGTAAAGATCCTAAAATAAAGCCGATATTAGTAAATAAAGAGGATCCGAGCTGCGTTAGCGATCCGAACACGGCGCCCACCCCCGTCGCAGAGGTCTCTAACCGCTTTGAGGAAATGCACCCTAAGGACGAGTTCGAGTTGTTGCACTACACGTTAGAAAAAGTGAGTTCCTGAACCGCCATCCCTGGCCCAATTAATGTTGCAACCATGACTAAACTCTTCGGCTGTGACGTCCTAATATGACGCGAATGCGCGATGCGAGCTAACTTAGTTCGTACGAACGTGCGATCAAACATATTGATCTCTAAAAAGTGTCCTAATTAAAGGCGATGCAATCGCGCGGACTTCAAATAGGATACTTTTTAGACATCAATATGCTTGATCGCACGTTCCTACGAACTCAGTGCGCTCGCATCGCGCACTCGCGTTCTATTAGGACAACGCCGTACACATTCGTTTTGTTTTATTTTTTAATGGTCCTCTGTTGATATCATCCATCTAATCATGAAAGCCTCGAGAACTATACTGTGGAAGAGAAGGACTAAATACAATCAAAATACCGGCTTCAATCCACCACTTCAAGTAGGCAAAAGCCCCCAAAGAGGAAAACGGAAAAATATTTAATTCCTAATATAATTCTTATAATCTTTAATATAAAGATGAATCGTATAATATTTTTTAAGGAAACTATTCTTTATATCCAATATTCTACATCTGTTACATTAAATATACATTCAAAGTCATAGATATGAATTATGCAAATAGATCGAATCCCTCCTACACTTTTGTACATTTGTAGTGAAGTGATTAAGACAAGTTTTAGTTTTGGCAACCATATTAGGTCTTGTAAAAACACTATATAACTTCGTAGGATTGCAGCTCATAAGATGTAAGCCTGCCTTATAGTGATGGCTAATATTAACTATGACAAGTAACGATTTCTTAAATCTTTTTTTTTTGTCATATTTAAACGCAAAGTTAAACCCATATCTAAAATACTTCAAAAGCTTAGTAAAAATGACTAATTATTAATCTTATGTACAATTTAAGAAAGTTTTCTCTTATTTTTCTTGGCGTAATAACGAAATTGTGCAATTCTTTCATTTCTTGACATCTAGAAATATTTTGGAAAGACGCCCTTAAATATAGTTGGTACAGTCTTGTAGAAAAGATTTTATTAAATTATCTTATTTATACATATCTCAGTCCAGGATCCGGGGCCTATTATACTGTTTATTACTAACAAAGCCTTTCCACAGCAGTGGGAAATTATAGGCCAATCAAAAAAAATATACTGTCAAGCTAAATTCTTAATTAATAGATTTGTTTCGATAAGACGCCCAACGTTTTCCATTACAACAATTTCGATTTTTGTCAAATTTGTTTTTTGTCAAATCTCAAGATAATGATCTAAATTATTAAAATAAAAAATTGTTCTACAAAACGTAATTTAAAAAAAAAAAAAACGTAATTGGTGTTGTACATACTAATTCATCTAAAATTGTTTTTCATTTTGTTGTGATTATGCATGTATTAAATGATCGTTTAATAAACGTATATTACACATTGGGTTTATAAACAATTCTGTATTTACATTGCTTTTATCTTCAACTAGATCTATAGTGCATGTTATTAATTGTGTAGCATTCGTCACAAATGTTTATTTAATACAATTTTTAATTATTATATTCGTTTTACGTATTTATATTCCTATGTAAAATATATTAATAGCCTTTCTCAGTGTTATATTAAGTATTATTTTTGGTCTCATAATATTTTTATACAGAGTATGACAAGTATTTTTATTTTTAGAGATGAATATTAGTAATTAAAAAGGATATTGTGATTTGCATTCTTAGTCTGGATTCTTTATTTCACAGATTAAAAATACCTATAAAATCATAGAGTAGACAGAGATCATGGATTCGGGTGAAGTTCGTTTAATAGACACAATTTTATGTACTAACTTAAATAGAAAATGTTACCACATAATACTCAGGTTTTCTGTTCAAAAACAATATATTCCTTTACAGAACCTGTGAATCAGAACAAATTGAAATCTGCAATCGTTGTACAATGTTTCACCGCTTAAACTTAAAAAAGCATGAAAATTATAAGCAAAATATAGAACTCATTGCAACCTTTTGTTTTTGTGATGTTCTCGATTTGTGTGATATATTTTTTGTCAATCATCATCAATGTGTTTTTCAGTTTCTTAAAGACGGTTGTTAATGTTTAGGAAGTGGAAAAGAAGGAGGAAAAGAAGGAAGAAGTCGTAGAGAAGAAGGAGAGCAAGCCGTCGAAGCAATCGAAGGCTTCGAAGGTGCCAGCAAAACAGATCGCACCAGAGCCTCCTAAGGAAGAACCACTGCGCGAAGCCCCCGTGGAACAACAAAAAGGTTCCCTTTTTTATATGAATAAAACTTGTGCATAATCTTTGTCTATAAAAGCGAAAGATCATGTTATACTAATCTCTGAAACCGTGCCTTAACCAATGATGAATTTTGACAAGGAGGTAGTTTATAGTTAGCAGAGATCCATTAAGAACTGATTTTTCGATAGGGCTGGATTAAGGAGGTCTAAGGGATTCGATTCGTGCCGATGGATTCCCTTGAAACAGCTTGTTAACTACATATTTAACTAGCTGCAACTTGAGCTTTCTTACACTTTAAATCAAATGATTTTCTCGTCTTTATTTGAAGGACAAGCGCTGTTTCCTATTTAAAAATTTCTTATAAAAGCATAAAATAGAAAAATATGTGATGTCAAGGGGGAGGGGGTGTAGAAGATGTGACAACGTGTAATAAGGACCGGGGGGGATTTAAAACTTGCAAAAATTATGTGACATCATTTTGAAAATTGCTTATCGAAAGTTAAACTGTTCAACATGAATTCCAAGTATTTATGTTATTTTTAAGTTATTTTAATTTCGACTTTGACGTAATGATTTTCTTTAACAACAGTACCCCCACCCTTTATCATAATTAAAATTTGAATTACCATGATTCAAATTTAATTTGAAATTGGCACGGCTATAACATTACCATTTC
>JANCMC010000007.1:712536-725651 GCA_024363005.1 Charaxes varanes
GATTCTATTATTTATTTATCGATTATATATTTCTAAAAAAAAATATTTGTGTATAACAGGCGGCTGTTACCTATATATTATTTTATTTGTATTTTGTGTATAGAGCGAGGACGCCGGGGGGCAAGCGCTTCATATGTTGAGTCACCAGGGCGGTAAGAGCTATACTGAAACACATGGGTAGTCGAGCCGTGAGAACGTCTGTGTTGAATGTGCAGTTAAATAATCTCTTTGTTTTTCTTTGACGTTTCTCTTGAATACCGACTTGTCTCAGATCGATGTTGCGTATGTTTCTATGTGTTTCGACGGGGATGACCTTGACGAAATAGTGTAAATAGAAGCCCGATGGCCGTTCGTTGCTAATTGTCGCAGAAGACTGTCACTCTATCTTTTGCTGAAGATTTAATTTGTATGAGCTGCGCAATCTGTTTATTTCTTCCGTTGATATTATCTATCGGAACGCTTTTTATAGGTATATTTATTTATCTTTCCGAATCTACTCCTCTTCTCTTTAACGACTGCGGTACTGAAATGAATGCGCGTCTACCGAGTGTGTGTTATCGTCTAGCGCAAGTGGTATACGCCTTCATCTCCATGGCTAGCAGCGTACTATTAATGTTAGAGCCGTAGGTCTGTAACTGTTAGCTCGATGCGATCTGTGTCGGCGCGAGGCTGGCGGCGCCCTCCGCTCCATCCGTGGCTGGTAAACTACCGCGTAGCGCCGCGTACTGCCGTGAACTCGGAGCGCGAGGCGTCGCCGCCCGCCTCAGCGTGGCTCATCGTGACCATGTTCATGTATTATTTTCTTTCTGTTTAGTTGTCAGTTTGAGTTGTATTGCGTTCGTTTGAGTATTGAGGCGCGAGCGGGGCGCGCGCGAGCGAGCCGCATCGCGGGCGCGCGTCCTCTCCGCCGGCCAGTTTTCGTTTGGCGAGCTATAGTGACATCATTATTGTGTTGTAGAGTCACGAGGTGGGCATGAAAACCCTGGTCATGCTGGATGAACAGGGCGGTAAGCATCCAGTAGTACTTTTTACATCACCCGTAACATAGTGAGGCTTGCGTTCGAAACGCCAGGTCGAAACGTCTATGAGAGTTCGGCGAATGGCGATTAAATATTAACATTTTAATGTCGATTGCAAACGTGCTAACGATTAAATAGTGACGGATAATAAAATGGAAGGTAAAAGATATCATCATCATATACTTAAATAGACGATATAATATCGTCTCCGTTCCGAAATTCGCCTCGACGCGAACGGAGACGTCGATTTTAAAGTTATTCTATCATTTATTATTTTATTTAATTTTTTTCACGCATCTAGCTATGCACGTTTACTTCGATTTTGCTGTTGATTGCATGAATTTAGTATTAATTATTATTATTCTAAATGTTAGTCATAAAATATTTGGTATTATTATATCACCTAGTCTCAGCACATACATCATCTAAAATCAAAGGTAAAGATTTGATTAGTTATCAAACTTATTTCGGATCGAGTGTAAGACATTACAGAAGTCGTATGTAAATAGATGAAAATTTAAGATGAAATAGAAGCTTTAAAGGATATTAGAATTGCTGTTATAGTATGAAATGTTTAGACAGTTGTAAATATAGACATGAGACTTGTCTTACACTCAGTTCCGATTATTGTCGAGAGCGTTGAGAATTTACAAATGAAAAGAAGAAGAGATATTTAAAGAAAACGATGCAATATTTAATAATGTCGCGAATGAAGAGTTTTAACATGAAATAATTTGTTAAGAGCTTAACACAAAACGGTTGATGAGTGTCAGAGCAGTTTTAAAGTTTAATTTGGTGTGTGTGGACAGAACAATTGGACAGGATCGAGGAGGGAATGGACCAAATAAACGCTGACATGCGCGAGGCCGAGAAGAATCTGTCGGGCATGGAAAAGTGTTGCGGAATTTGCGTTCTGCCGTGCAACAAGTAAGTGGATCGTTTCTGAGGACTTACCACGATCGAAACCTTACTTGCTAAAACGATGAGAAGTATAGACACCATCTCGCGTCGAGTGTGTTGTTTGGAATACAAATATTAAAGCATTTCTTTCATCCCATTCGTCATAGTTGATTAAATAAGGGTTGAAAACCTTATAAAGCTAAGTTGAAAATAAAATAGGAGCATTAGACATACCCCTTACTTCCTTACTAATTTTATAAATGTGAAAGTAACTATGTCTGTTACGTTTTCACATTTAAACCGCTGAACCAATTGTGATGAATTTCAATATAGACAGATTGGACCTTGGGGATAGGCATAGGCTACTTTTTATCACGAGAATAAAATTTGAAAGGGATTTGAACGTATAAAAGTTGAAGGAAGCATTGCGGATGAAGTCGCGTGTATTATAAACTTCGGATTGCTTCGCAGGGGTGCTTCGTTTAAGGAGGACGACGGCACATGGAAGGGCAACGATGACGGCAAAGTGGTGAACAACCAGCCGCAGCGCGTCATGGACGAGCGCAACGGCATCGGACCGCAGGCCGGCTACATCGGCAGGTAGGTGACCACAAACCAGTCGCGGATCCAGCCTTCATCAAAGTTGTGTGGAACGCGCACTCTATTTTTGGTCGATTTTGCGAGCCGGCGAATGAACTTGCTTGTGATCGATATAAAGTATTCCCACAAAGGATATCTACAAAATATATGATATGGGTACATTGTTTTTTTTTTTATATCATCAGACCTTCGATCTCAATAGACCGTGAAGGTGTCAAGTCCCAAGTCTATTAGCGTGGTAGGCATGCCCATGGTGAATCTGCGGCTGCCATGAACTGCGTAGTTTAATAGACTTTTTACTTCCGAATGACCCGGTGCAGCCAGGGTCTCAACCCCTATGTCGTTGACGTTCCGCCATCGCGCACGACGCGTTTTGGTTCTTCCTTTTTATTCGGACGGCTAAGGTTTGGATCGCTCTCCCGACGTTTGTGTTTCCGGACCGTAATGATCCGAGGCATCCTGAGCAGCTCTTTAGTTGGCCTGATGATGAATAGGTGACTCATCCGAACATTGGTTTTCTAGTAACCAACCTCCTTCGTGTTTAGGAAGGCACGTCAAACAACATTTTCTGCAATTGAAGCGGACTCTGAAACTAGACCGGGATAAAGCTAGGCAAAAAAAGGAGCTAAAGATACTGAACTATTATTCCAGGATAACAAACGACGCCCGCGAGGACGAGATGGAGGAGAACATGGGCCAGGTCAACACGATGATCGGCAACCTGCGCAACATGGCCATCGACATGGGCTCCGAGCTCGAGAACCAGAACCGCCAGATTGACCGCATCAATCGCAAGGTGAGTCCTCGAGCCTACTTGTACCGCGTCCGCCGGCAGCGAACCACGCGATTTCGTCTATATCCATTAAAATAGGTCGACTGTAATACCTTTTCACATTGTTACCTTTTGACAATACTAATGCCTTTTCACATTGTTACCTTTTGACAATGTTAATTAATACCTTTTCACATTGTTACCTTTTGACAATGTTAATGCCTTTTCACATTGTTACCTTTTGACAATGCTAATGCCTTTTCACATTGTTACCTTTTGACAATGTTAATGCCTTTTCACATTGTTACCTTTTGACAATGTTAATGCCTTATCAAATTGATAATACCTTTTGACAATTTAATTCTAATTTTCCTTTTTATAATTTGGCACACCATCTAATAGCAGATTGTACATCTTATATATATTAAATAATAAGAACACTGTAACAATCTGGCGTATAGAGAATTTGAATTTGACCTCTAATTGATTCGTCTTTTAAAATGACGAAGGATCTTATATAAAAGAGCAGACTCATTAATCAAAGCCCGGCAACACATCAGCCAAACCTATGGGTTGTAGTCTTTAAATTTTTTATTTCTCTGGCTTATATATATATATGCAGAATAAATTTGGACTATATTTATATCCATCATAATTTGATCAAGAATAGTTGATAAAAATATATATTTTTTTCATTATCTATAGCTATTAACAATATGTATTTATTATTAGTGAAAGAAATATTGGGTAAGAATGTATATATCTATAATTAATAGACGAAATCGCGTGCATATATAAGAAATGCCTAAATTGAAATTTGTACAATTGTATAATTGTCAATTTATTTTGCAAAGAGAAAGTAATTAACGCTTTGGACTCTTTTTAACTGCGTCCAATTTATTATACAATAAATTGTCATGTGTTTATTCACTCTCATCACTCTAACCGTAGTATATCACTCTAGATGTGGCGTGAAACTGTTACCTAAATTTTCTTTATATGCGAACAAAATCCTATCGCTTATTGGCATCTCTAAAACTCCAGTTTGCTTTCCTGGCGTCTAAATTTCACCTAGACCTTCGTTCACTCTAATAAGCATGTCTCTTTCATAAATCTCGTAGTGTTATGTGGTTAGTATTTGATTGAGTGTTGTGGATTTCTCTGTGTTATGTAGTCCAAGAGACGGTAGTTGGATTTCGTGTGGATCGAATACACTGAATAGTCCAATCGAATCTTACTTATTGGGAGTCATATTGTACATGGGCGCGGGTATTTTAACAAAAAAAAAAATGGACGGAAAACTGTGGCTAGCGAGGTTCAATTGGGCTATATGCCACATGCAGTCTAACGGTGTACCCTTAATGGATAGAAAAATAAAATTATTAAGAGGATATAAATTATTTTTTAAATCCTTTAATAAAACACGATTATAATTAATAGATAAATGGCAATATTTTACGTAAGTTAAAGCCTAGTATGTGAAATTGCTTTAATATTTCTAAAATCAAATTTATTCGTAAAAAAACCAATGATACAAACTACCAGCAATACCAATTATTGACTAGTATGATACTAGATGGTAAAGCAAGACAAATGATTCATTTATATCTTTGTAACTTAAATTAAATTATTCACTACAAAATTTAACTCGAAGGCAATGAAAATTACTAACAATTATTAATTATTTGTGGGAATCATGAGTGTATCAATTGTATTCGATGCATAAGAAATCCATTTTCGCCCTCAACTCGTCCAGAATGCCCACTACTCCAAAGACACGTTCACAATCATATTAGCGTACCATCCAGTGACTAACATGACCTCGTATTAGCCTCATCAGTAACACTCGTTTGCTCCACTCATTACATAAATATAAATGTCCGTATGTTTCGATAGAACATCGACTATCACATGGAATTAAACATTCTTGATTGAACATTAACATGGTACTTTCCATTTACATGCGAAACTTTTTCATTGATAGGTCTTTTGTATTATGAGAATGATATATAACCGTCTTCAAAAGAACAATTAATTTGGACATTAACTTGATATATTGCACATTTCTTATTATAATTACTTAAATTATAGGATACATCATATCTGTTAATTGGTAAAATACTTGGACTATGCCTCGATTTAAAATCAATTTGTGTCTGGAAGATATTGTGTGCGAAATTATAATCGTATATTTATGAGTCGCAAATATTTGGTAACATCATTCATGAAAAGTTGAAGTATGTACCGATAAAATGCTTAGTACATTTATGTTTTTATGTCACAAAATAAGCAGTAACGGTATTGAACTGTCAGACTAATTAATATACAAATACACTTATAGTTAATGAAAATATATCTTATATTGTGTGAGATTTGAAAGAATATCCCTCCTAGACTTGATTAATATTTGAAGGCGGCTATATTACAAAAAAAAACTAGAATAAAAATTATATGTTCTAAGTCGGAATCTAGACTACGTTACTACAAGTTGCAGACAGTTTTTTAAAAAGTTTCCATTGTAAATGGATTGTACAATTGTTATACATTGAAGGCGAGACAACAGCATTTCTGTATCGTAGGGCGAATCAAACGAAACGAGGATAACACTGGCCAACCAGCGAGCGCACGAACTCCTCAAGTAAACGTCGGCAGCACACAAACATACATACAGTCTCGTGGTTCTACCGGTTGCACACTCCACCCCTCTCAGTACCCAAAAAGACATTTGTAATCGGAGTAAAAAATTATTCTTATCATTTATGATGTCTAACTTCATATCATATTTTATTCCTTTGTAATAAATATCAAAATGGCTAGTGGCGTTGTGATATTCTGTGAAACTTTCATAAGTGAAATTACTTTTTGGCTCATTGTTCAATATTTAATAATTGGTGTTGTCAAAAAACTTTAATCTAATTTTTTCTCTGCTGAATGTCTTTTAATACGTATTATATATTTGAGAACTATGTACGTTATTTTTTTCATCGTGCAACCGGTTATCATACGTAGATCTAATTTTATTAATACATTACTCTTCCCCATAATTTTGTGTTGAATTTAAATTAAAAAAAAAAAGACTTCATATATAATGTATAACTTTGGCTTTTGGTTAACGCAAACGCTCAACATTCTACTATGTTAGGTGCTCATTTTTACGTAGACCAATTCGACTTAACAATAAAAAAAATACATAACCTAACAAATATTATCCCGTAGTGACGTAGGAAATTTAATATTGAAATTTATTATTTTTGTGAAAATGCATTTACCTCGTTGTTAACAAAATACATTGAAATTTTACTAAGTACAACTTGCTTATTTGCGGTGTGTTAACGAATGATAACCAGTATTACCTTTATTAAATAAATATCTTATTCCTGTAAACGTTATCCTAGTTTACCTTTGTAAAATCGAAGAAAAAAAGAAGAAATTATAATATCGATTATTATAATTCAAGTTAGATTAGTGGTAAGTTTTAAGATTAATTCTAGAACGATGTTAACGGATGAGTTGATATGTGATAATAGTTTGAAATTAAGTACTAGTGGTTAGAATTCAAGGAATATTATATTCGTGAGTCTGAACACCAGATTTCATTAAACATTTCATAGGAGCATTTATGTGTTGATACTAGTAAAATATATCGCAGTTTTTAGCGTCGACTCTTAACCTATAATACTATAGTTATAATGACGTATGTCAAAAGCTATTATATTGCTGAAATAATTACTAGATCCGAGGCCAGACCAGATATCCAGACTCAGAAAAGTTTTGTAAAAAATGTTTAATTGTTTTAAATATTTAATAAATCATAAAATATTTTTTTTTATGCATTGACCCTTTGCATGTACAATGCGATACGATATTTTCATATCCAACTTTAACGGAAATTGAAAAATGTAAGACATTATATGATTTTTTTTTTATTAAATTAAAATCACAAATTAAATGCACAAATAGTAAGTTTTTAAATTACTTCTTCACATTTCTTAAATATCCTAACTATTGCTCGTAATACATAAAATACATCAATAAACCAAACTTTTTATAACCCATTAGAAAACCCAGTCAAAATGGTTTTGTCCGAAAATATTTAATAATTATAGTCCAGAAGGTCAGTTCTCTTATAGTCCATTTCACGTTGATTAATAGTTTTTGAGGCTCGCATCAAAATTATTTCTAAAATGCATCATCATATTAATCGAAGTGACACGAATAGTTTTCAAATTTATCTAGTCAGTTTAAAATAAATACAAAAAACAACTCCTAAAGTGCATATCTCAAAAACATATCTGCTTCTATGAATTGACCAAAATACTTGCACTCAATATTTGTAACTAGACTTTAAATTATTAGAAAAATGTTACAAGTACGTTCTTATGTTATTGGCGTTGGTTCTTATTTATTTTGTACATTTTTTTTTTATTTTAGTTACTTTTATATTTATATCGTTAACTCAAGAAACTGCTAATCTGAATCAATACTGTAAGTAATAAATATTAAATCAATAAATATTTCTTTCGCTAAAATAACCTGTTACGATCCTTTACTTTTTTCTAGTTTAATGTTTTAAAGACTTAAAGCAAGAGGTTTGTGAGTCGATTTTTTTTTGTCTAATAAGATAAATCTTTTTATAAGACGACTTTGATGATTCTATTGTCATATAAAGAGGCGTTATTTTTTTTTAGAATAATTCTATTGTTAGGACGAAATCAGTACTTAACAACTTATTATTTGAAAGCCCAATAAGTGTAGATATTTCGCGAAAGTGCTACAATAATGATTTTCTATTTTTTTCTATAATTAGAAAAATATTTCTCTTACTTTCATTTATAAAAGTGTCACATTTAATAACTATGACGATACTAAAGTAGTTGTTGCTAATACATCAGTCAGACAAAAATAATAACAGTTTAATTATAACATACATATATAATATAGGTAGTGCTAATATTATAACTCTCACTTATATATACTAGTGCGCATAAACGTAGATGTACAATCATTAACTTGTGAAAACCACGAGACACAAACACACACCAAACACTGACAGAACGGCGGCGAACTCCGTGAGTAAAGATTTTTCTTTCGACGCACCTATTTAAGCTATGCACACTTTAATTTTAAGCCGAACAAAGCATTCGAGTCCTTATTCATAAAAAATATGATTTTTACGCCCTTTTTAAGTGATAAAATCGAGAATTTCTTTACTGATTACTACTTTTAAAAAAAAACTGTAAGAAAAAAAAACGGAAAATCAGCAGAAATTGGAACATTTTGCGCAATGTAATATATTTGGCTTTTACAAACAGAAAATTTGTTTGATAATTTTGCGTTTATCATTCATAAATTCGACGACTGCGTTGAATTTCGATTCTTCCTCAAATTAATTATCATGAAAGAAATATGTAAATGCAAATCTTCTGTTTTCTAAAATAATGCTACTCGTGCTTGAACATTTGTGATTTTTTTTATGACTAAGGTCTCGAGTGTATAAAATCCGTTAAGATTTTTAAATATAACACAAATTATTAAGCATACGAAATTGATAAGTTTTCGTAAAAATTATTTATTTCACCGTTTTTCATGGGGATTTAAGTCATTAAATTTCTGCAATAGTCCAAAAGTATACTTTAAGAAGTGAATGAGTTTTTATTTTGTAAATAAATTCCTCCAAGTCACCCGTTATTTAAGGAATATAATCTTTAAATTTATTAAGTTTGTCCAATAGTCCAAATGAATAGATTGGTAGATTAAAATATTTTGGTACTTCAAAGAGTTTGTTCAATAGTCCAAATACAATACATTCTTCGCTTCTTACCGTAAATAGTAATTGGTAGAGATATGACGAATTGTCGTTTTGCTGAATACCGGATATCTTCGCCGAAGCGACGAATATCTTTATAAATTTTAATGAAAGTAGTATCTTACACATCACATCAATATATAAATTTTTGAGTAATATTCACTGACTTCATTGAAGTTCTTGTTTCGGTATTCCACCTTATTGTCGAAATATTTGCCCGAATACCGAATATGACCTTAAGGTAGCCGAATGCTAAATAGGGAGGAAATATCATTGAATGGACAATCTTATTTTACAATAATTTCTGTACCAGTAATTATGTATTATTTTCTGTAAACCATTTCAAATCGTACTGAAATGTTTTGTTTAAATTTCTATTCAAATACATGCTTATGTATATGTAATTCGAAAGATTGACTACCCCGGGTGCTCAGTGGCAAGAGACATAAGTTTGAATCCCGCAGCGGTAAATCAAATTTTCGACATCTGTCGTTTAATTTTATCCTATGTTTCTATATGTATGTACGTGGTATTATTATATATTTGAATGTTATAGGGGGAGAGCAACGAGACGCGCATAGCTGTCGCCAACCAACGAGCGAACAAACTACTCAAATCTTAAACGCCCCTTCCCTAAACAGCGACGGTGGATAAAGTACGGGATACGCAAAGTGATGTTATCTAATTTTAAACCTTATGCAATATTGCATTATCAATATTTTCGCTTGGCAACACGAAATTTTTAGTAATGTCTATACTCCTTAATATATGAGATTAGATAGTTTGCGCCAAAGCGTCGTACGATTTTGACTTTCTCTATAAGAACAATAAAGTGGCCAAGAGCGTGTCAAGACACGCTTATATAGAAGGGTTCCGTATGTGATACTCGATAAAAATATTTCTTAAATAACTTCAAAGCTGTCGTCTAATTTCGCTCAAAGTCTATTTCCTAATCAGTTTTATCAATACAGAAAATAACAAGTCTTTACATCTAATAGTTTGGAAATGCTAGAGAGGGACCATCTTACGGACGACCTGACGGATAAATCGAAACTGTTAGGGTTCCTTGTAGAACGAAACCCCAAAAAGGTAGTGTGTTACCTCTAAAAGCAAACTTGTGCCCTAGATCTAAAACTTTTGTCCTCTAGAAGTAATCTTTCACCCCTTGAAGTATTATTTTTTTCCACAAGAAGAATTCTCTTAACTCTTGACTCAAATTTGATACGAGATGTGCTGTTAGTCTTTTTGGGAAATTCGAAAGCGTAAGATTTTTAGGCGTAAATCAAAATTGCTTCTAGAAATTTAGGGAGTTTTGATCCCTACTGTTTTATGACATGTATTTGTTAAAAATTACTGCACCCATCCAGTTTTTTTTTTATTTCTTTTCGATATTCGTTATGAATTTTTTTATAATATAAAATTTTGCCAATATTTTTTTGTGGTCTACACATTCATATTGCTGCTAAAGGGAACACTAGGTTCCCTGGGGATGAATCTTCATTCCTGTCCACATTTTTGGCATACTTAAAAAAGGTTTTTTTTATCGAAAATAGGGTTGCCATTTCTAAAATCATGAAACTAGGACAAATAGTTTATGTTAAAACGATCGTTTTTTTTATTTATATAAAAAAATACGAAATGGACAACATCATTTTGAACACAACAATGTTCTCGTAACAAACTAATAATATTAGTAAGAACGATACTAAAGGGCAATACGATATTTGAACGCAATAAACGCCTTTTTCGTACCGCATATCAGAGTTTGCTATTATTCCATTACATTGCATATTTTTTTTATTATTAATGTCAAAGTTTTGCTCTTAGTTCAAAGTTCAATATACTTAAATGTGATTAAGGGCAGGAAAATTTTCCAATAATCACTTTGCATAAATTTGCGACGAATTTGAAAATAAATTCATTTCTGCAGAGTAATTTAATTTTTCCTGCCTGTCATGGATTTCTACACAATAACCCCGGATTCTATCGGTGAAATGAGAAATATATTTTAACTAGTTTCGTATTATCCACAGCGAGAAATGTGAACTCCCCTTCATTATTATATTAAATAATTAAAGAATAGTTTATATTTAATCATTATTTAACAAAATTGACTCTTTCTAATATATTTGTTAAATAATTGTGCACATAGAAAGTTACACCTTTATATAATAAAAGGCCTTTCACACAGGATTAGAAAAACGCAATGGCCAGCTTAAGTAACATTTCTTTAAATTTTTCCATACAAGATAGATGACATATTGGCCCTAAATCGAAGCAGCGATAACTCAACGGTTCAAATGCCGACATCTATGTGTTAGCATTTTGTCCAGGTTGGACGCCTTTGAATTGAAAATACACATATGTACCCGAGTATATTAGTTAGTTATTACACAATTTAAAAAATGAAACTAATTTTTAATCTACTCAGATCACATTTATATATAGTCCTCTTTAATTTAGGTAATGTGCCAAAGTTGTGTTTGTTTTTCGTGTCCGCACATTTGTACGATGTACGAAGGAGAGAACATCGTATTTGTTTTGTCACGACATCTAGCTCGTGACCATGATTCGCTTGGAACAATAACACTGTAAGTAAGTACCAATTTTAGCTCAAATATAGAACAGATATTTTCTTATAGAGAACATACGATAGATTTCCTCGGCATATTTCTCGAACCGCATTTAAAACAGATATCTTAGTCATAGTTATATAATATGTAAATGATAGTGAGAAATGTAATGTTAAACTACTATATTCGGTTTAACTAATTCGTATGTATCATGAAAGTTTCAACGTTTTCTTATTATTGAAGTCTTATTATCTTTATCTTTAGGTTAAGAAATTGGTGCCTAAAAGATATAGTTTTCTGCGCCTATGTAATTGTTATTTTTTATTTCAATAATTATCAATTAGTTTAAGACTAAAAATTGTTGGAACAATTCACTTAATTTTCTTGAGTAGAAAAATAAAAGATTATTCTTCAAAATGTAATTTAAAAGTTCTCGATTCCATTGTAACAGTTACTAATCAAAATTGTAATGTGATTATATATGATGCAATAGTTATATAATAGTTGAGCATTTAAAAATTTATTACTTAAAGTATGTTGTTGTAAGTGTGTTTGAGGCTGATTCACACGAATTGGTAAGACGTCGCGATTAATCCAAGTGATTTCCATACTTTATAGAAAAAAATTGCTCGTTTTAAATTCAATGAAATCTGAGATACAAATAATTTAGCAATATTGCCTACACGTTTCTTTTTTATAGTGTATCCATTTTTCCACTTCCACATCCACTTATTTATAGTGAATCCATTTTTACGATATTTTTATCTCGTTTGCAATTAAAATCGATATTGACCAGCATATATAATGTTATAAGTATCTTTTGACAGCGTATACTATATACATGTATTTTCGACTGTAAAATTACATTAGTTCCCGGATTTCTTAAAGATAGAAACGTAACGTGTACACTAATAATGTACAATTTAAATGATGGTCTTTGCGACGGTTATTTAAACGCGGTGTGTCACAAATCCGTGTGAAGTTAGCCCAATAACGTTGTACCGGCCTTAGATGTAATGATTATAGGAATGTTAAAGGCAAAGTAACGGCTTGACTTATTATATACTCACGTGCAGGGGGCCACTCGCACGGTAAGCTTCAGATATCTCGGATGATTTTAAACGTTATTGTGAGGTAGAAATTACTATGTATGGATAACGCTGCCAAATCGAGGTTTTCACTATACTGTAACCCCCCCTACAACACCGTAGGTTTATTCCACATAATAGAAAAAGACGTAGTAGGAATACCTCGTACGGCCCAGAATATATAATATTTAATAATATAATTTTTTTTAATTAGCCCATAATGTCCCACTGCTGGGCAAAGGACTCCCCACTCTTAGACCACTCTCCTCTATCTAGAGCGAAACCAATCCACTCCTTTCCCGCAAAGGCGTCCAAGTCGTCGCGCCACCTCTTCCTCGGCCTACCTGGTCTACGGTG
>JANCMC010000007.1:732590-749168 GCA_024363005.1 Charaxes varanes
TAAGATGACTTTTAACACAAGAATTAATTTTCTTCATTTGATGTCTTTTTGTTTTATGCATCGATGTTCTTAGAAAAGGAATCATCAACGTATGCAATAACAAGAATTATTTCTCTTCACTTGATGTCTGTTCGTTTTATTCGTTAGTTTTTATTCATAAATGTTATATCGACATTGACTTAGCATCGTATAGTCCTTGCGTTACCTCAAATTTTTGTGTTTATTTACTGAAGTTTTGACCGGCTTTTTATGTTCTAAAAGTTACAGTTCCCTGTAGAAAGGTCGGATGAGTTACAAAGGATTAATACGGGGTTCCGTATTAAATATAAGACAGTGAATAACGCCGCATATACATACGAGTATATCTCACGTATGGTTGACCTTACTTTCGCGTTCGAAAGAAACGTGAACTTTAAACAAGCCGTTAAGATAACTACCAATTATTGTTAAAAACTATAAATAAACGTAATATCACTATCACAACATAATTAATACGGAGATAATTTCTTTATTATTATGTGCAGGTCGATACCATTAACTTAGTTCACATGGAGATACAACTTTAAGTTATGACATATGTACCTTAGATTTACTTTCTTTCTCTTGAAAAAAATTAAATCTCAAAACATACTGCAGTGCTTTGTCATGGTTCATCTAAATTAGTGTCGCAGTTAAATGTTAGCAAACCAGTAAAATACCCAAAGGCCATGGTTAATTATTTAAATTTTAATCATGTTACTTTTTACGATATTCAAAACCACTAAAAATAACTTTACATATATAATTATATATTCATCTATTAGTGCAGTAGAGGAATTCGTAATTTTGTTCCGACAGATAAAAATCCTTTAAGGTTATGAATGGTACAAGACAGCCTTGAAAAAACGTAAAGGTACCAACATTGGGTATATGAGGCAAGACTTGAACATTTCATTTCGTTTGAAAAATGAAAGCTCTTTCGCGTTCATTCGTGCACTTGAGCCCACACGAAGTTTGCGACACGTGCAATCGGTATTCAGACCGCAAGACCGGCTTGTCCAAGAAAAGAGGACACTTCTCAATATTAACATGTGACTTAAACGTGTTACTTTCGAACTTACTTGACTAAATAATGACAACAATAATACACTTGCATCGCAAATACAAATAATGAATGCCATATGTTCTGAAAGTCTGTTCAGTAACTCACCCAGTTTTCCCATCATCTCCTCTAGAGCGCGTTCCTTGTCCATGATGCCTTTGGTGGACCCCGGTTGTGTTAGTTTATTGTCGATGTTCTGTAAAGATTCACAAACACCATTGACGTGAGGAGTTTGAGCGCGCGAAGTGGCGTGAATGCGTGAGCGACCGCCTGCCGCGGGTGCCGGCTAACGAGCGAATGGTTCGGTTATCGTCGTGGCGCCGATCACCGACACCGTGGCGGTCGGTTACCGCAACCGAGCAAAAAAAAACTGGCACCTCCTTATCTGCATAATTCATACCTGTCCACTGTACGAGCGCCGGCGCTATACATTCCTGAATCCTATCACCGCACCGTCGCCAATGAACGTAACCACTTGGTAATACCAATTCCATTAAAGCTACTGATTAAATGTCGACAATCTCTAGCAGTAGAATAATCGAATTTACAGTGATCATTTAATTTTATACTTAAACAAATATATTGTATACAAAGCAATTAGGAATATTACTTATATGTAATGCATGGACCACGTTTTGTTTACTTCATGAATCTATTATGAATTGGTATACAATATTCATTGCCAACTGAATCTTACTGGAAGGCAAAGCTTTCTGCAATATATTACGCAATGAGGAAATGTTGCCAAAATCTGAGCCATAAGCCTCAAGGACCTTACTTTTTTTGTATATCTTATTAACTTATACTAGCAATTGTTTATTTATTAAGTTATTTTTTAAAGCAGCGATTGCCAAACTTTAATTCCCAAACCCGGTTATTTTTCCCCCTTTTTGCGTCACCCACAACTATTTTTGCTTATGCTAGTATTTGGGAAAAACTGTAGAAACCGTAAACTATTTTATTCATTTTAAGTACAATCCTGTGCGTCTCTGTAAATTCTGAGGCAGTTTTTGCCTACATTCATAACTTTTTAAATAACATTTTTTCAAATAAAAATGTATTTTTCACTATTCAGTAGTTTGCTAATTATCACCTGGTGCCGGGTCCCGATCCACCGTCTGGGAAACGCTGCTTTATACCATATGCTTTCTTACCATAAAGTGCGTTAAACGCTACTAGCAAATGTTCTTACTAAAAATATTATGCAAATGATTTTTATGTTGTTCCAATAATCTGCTTTGATTTGATGCTTTGAGCCAAATTTTATTTTATATTAATACTATAATAATAAATATATTTTATGTACACCGCTCTTCAACAACATTTTGGACCAAACTTTGTATTTGGCTGTTATCAGTACAGACGTACCTATCATGATATGAAAGACGAACGCCGCGCCTTAGCTTTGCCTGAATTTATTTATCATACAAAAACTTAATATGTAATAAAAAATTGTAAATTATAACAATAAAATAATTCAATTCAAATGACAATTAATTATTTGTATTAATATTCACTTAAAGTTTTGTGTTTATTTTTTACGACTGTAACTTCACCCGAAATATTTATTACATTTTTTTAAAAGAAATAAAAGAAAAGTTGTACACTACATCTTTATCTTTAAAATAAAAAAAAAAAAACATAGAAATTCTGTAAAAGTAAAACCTAAATAAAAAATAACTGCAGAGCAGCGCAGATACTTGTATAGTTAATATTAATATAGAATATAGATAATACAAAAAAGAAGATAAAAATAAATACTACAGATTATAATAAATTATTACCGTTTATTTTTTCACGGATATAGCATTGCAGATAATAATGTTTACACATACAAAAGGTTGAAAGAATAATATCAAAATATTGCCAGTTTCTACTAGTTTCCGTTTATTAAATAAGATAACTTTGTACTCAGAAGTAAATAAACGATAAATTTTATGAACAAACGTTCTATGTCATGACCTTACGGTGACGAAAAATGTACATTTAAAATTATAATTAGCGCAGAGCGTTTAATATTAAGCCTTATAGCTGTTATGAAAAGTTTCTTACTGTCCTTATATAGACTTCTTGTAAACCGCTCGTTTTAGACACCGTTCAATTCTAAGTTAATATATATCAAAGTATTGGCGTCGATTTCAACTACTTTTTTGTCTTTACGGTTTAAATTTCTACATCAAATTATCAGTCAATCCTAGATTAATATTAGCAATAAAACAAATGTTAACAAAAAACTTGCATAAAACAAGAATCTTCCATAACAAATTAACGAATATATAAATAAAAAATATAAGAGTAAATATATTTTATAAATTATGCGCTGACGATATTTATAACAGACTTCAAAAAAGGAGGAGGTTATCAATTCGACCCGTATGTTTTTTTTAATTTTATTTTTAATAAAACACAGGACTTGTATCTGAAACCTGTGAGAAACGTGGTCATAGCTGCTAGAGTGCTCGCAATTGAGGAAGACTCGAAACCTTCTGCATATCAAAGAATTTACAAACTACTTTGGCACCATCGAAGTGTCCAGATTTGGTTTTGAAAATACTATATTATTATCTTTAAAAAAGGACTAACAACCATCACTGTCTGTCTTGTATCTTTCACTGTAAGTTTCTTCGGATTAGGATTGTATTTTAAAATACAGTGAAAATCATTGGTAGCTTAGGAAAACTCTCTTATCATATCTGCTATCTCTATACTCAAATCACTCACTGTCGCAATAACCTAAAACTAAATATATAATAAGCGTTTTCTAAAATTAGCTATTGCTACGACGTTTTACACACTTACCATTATTCACGGCATCTTGATCTTAAAGGGGGGACAAAATTAGAACAAGGGTATTAACCTCCAAGTTATTTTACGTAACGCAGCCAATGCAAATGCTTTTCTCACTATTCATGCACATTCAGACGAAAGTAAGAATGATATTCAATTCTTGATAATAAACAAATCTTATCTTAGCAGATACATAAAACCTATTTTCCTTCATTGGAAATAAAACATGATGTTGGTTCAAAACTAGTAGGCTGGGTGAATGACATGAATATAAATTGTGCATTACGGCCTCACCTCGTGGAATGTCAATGTAAGTATAATAATATGAAATAATATTTCTCCAAAGACAAAACGTATTACTCGTTCCGTAAAATAAGACACCGATAGTATTCACCTCCACATGCAAAATAGCGTGTAAACGCAACCACGCACGCTCGTTAATATCATTGGCTCGCAGTGCGCGGTTGAGTTTGAGTTTACAATAAAAACGCTGCACACACAGAAGCAAGCGTTGCAATTAATTAATGGAGGGGAGTGCATTTTTAGACTGCAACATATATACAGTTAACTAACACAGTGACTTTGGAGCATTAGGCAGGAAGACTGTCTTCTGCCCCGGAGTTTAATTCCCGCCCTCAGTCCAATTCCAGTTCCAGTTCAGTTTTTAATAATGTCGTTTTTAGTTTATTTATAATTTAGCTAAACCTAATGCCGGAGCCAGACATAGCTCAAAGTGTTTGTACACATTTGTCCTTGAATACTAAAAAGTTCTACAAAACTTTGTGATGTTATACAAGGTCCTCGGTCACACTACATGATCATTAAAATGATCATTCAAATGAAGCTATGTCTAGCTCCGGCATTACGTTAACGGTTCAAAGGTGACTTAACCCAAAGATTTTCTGTGGACCGCCAGGGATTTGATATAATACGTCGTTATATATTAAAAACAGTTGTTTTATTTAAACAGAGCTCTAGAGGGCGAAGGTCGTAGCTTAATCAGTGGACGGCATTTGAGTCGATCGCTAGGTTAAGCAGTTTTTACCGCGGCCGGGTAATTGATGGGTGACCAATTCTAAAACTGCTTTTCAAACATTCGATCTTCTCCGTGTTTCGGAAGGCATGTAGACCAGTGGGACCTGATTAATGTCACTGCGTGATATTAGTCGTGAGATTTTACGGGTTTTTGGGTTAGCGGGGATGACGTTAGACCCTGCGTACAAAGCGGATCCTGAAACTAGACTGGTATGATAAGAAGGAGAAAGATATTTAGTTTTCCTGCTTCTTGTGGATTTCCGCAAAGTAACGCATGAATAAATCAAATAATTTTTGTCACTAAAATATTTTTTTTTTAAATAAATAGAGTCCTTGTGATGCCCAGGTTTTTAGCTCAGGATTTCTTCTATATAAGAAGGTCCAATCCAACCAGAATCTTTAAAAGTATTTTTTAGATTTCTGCTACTATATCAAACACATAGATTGACCCGTTGGCGAAGTTGGCAGAGTCACTGCCCTTCGATCCGGGAGTCGTGGGTTCGATTCCCGCCTCGAATCTTTGTGTATTATCTATATATATGTATTTATATATTCTACACAAAAAACATTGAGTATGACAAGCATCTGTTACCTATAACACAGGTATTAAGTTGTCTACGTTAAGAATAGACGATCGTATGTCATATGGGCCTACATATTTATATAGAAATTTAATAATATTTAAGAGTTGAAACTTGAGACTCCGCAAGCGTGAATTTTGTTAAATTTTGAGGGTTTTTATATTTTTGTACGGAACCCTAATTATTGAGCTGAAAGCAAAGTGACCTATGATAATTCCTTGTAACACCATCATCTGTAAAAGTCTCGTCAAAATCGGTTCATCCACCTCGGAGATCACCTGGAATCAACATACTGACAGGCAGACTGGCAAACAGACAGGATTTTTTTTTACTTTCATTTTAGTTATATGTAGGTATGCAATAAAAATATATAATTTCGACTTTACTAACAGATACTTCAATTTTATTTATATATATAAATATTAATGTAGAGATTAGAATTGTATATTTTCCGCCTAAATCCCAACCGTTATTCGAACCTGCAACTTACTACGAATTTCGGATTTAAATGTTACAAAGAGCAAACTAGTAAGCGGTTCACATAAGTAAACACCGAGGCCCATGGATATCTTATCCACCAGAAGGTTAGCAGATGCTTTGCCGGCATTTAAATAGGGTTTTAGGCCGCTGGGAACTCTCACAAACCGAACGAAACCAATTTCGCCAAACATCGACTAGCAGCGCCTCTAGCGGAATAACCAAGCAAACATATTTTAACAAAGAAACGCTAGAACTACAAAACTTAAATTAGAACTAGATTTGTGCCTAGATTAAATTTTATAATAAGTTATAATAAAACATCTACATATGTGTAAAAATGAATCTTGTTCGTTAGTCTCGTTAAAGGTAAGAAACAAAGTCAAAGTGAAAATCGTTTTAAGCACTTATGAACGTCATATGTATATCATAATAATATTTTGAATTATTATAATAATTTAGTGATCAAATTTACGACTTAATTTCGAAATTCATTATGCCGGAACCAGACATAGACATTTTAATTTAAATGATCATTTCAATGATCATGTTGTGTGGCAGGGGACTTTGTGTAACTTCACAAAGTTTTGTAGAACTTTGTAGATTTCAAGGACAAAAATGTCCAAGCACTTTGAGTTATGTCTGACTCGGGCATCATAAGGGTTCCTCGCGCCTTGCACTGAGAAGAGCCCACAACAAACTCAGTCGGGTAATTTTATTTGTTATGCCGGAGCCAGACAGCTTCCTTTGAATGATCAGTCAACATCATCAATGATCATGTAGTGTGACCGGGGACTTTGTATAACTTCACAAAGTTTTGTAATACTTTGTAGACTTCAAGGACAAAAACTTACAAACATTTTGAGCTATGTCTGGCTTCGGAATTATACACGACTGAAGCATTTTGAATTATGTTTCTTTTGTTTTATTCTCTTTATTTTTGGAAAGCTTTAAAAGAAAAGAAAAAAATAAGCGACAAAAGAATAATTAAAAATATTAAAAAATGCAAAATTACTTTGAAATAGACGGCGTTAATATATAAGAGACAATTCGTCCGACGAGCTATGTAAAATTATTATTTCATAAAACATTTGACCAGCGTCACGTTTTATGGAGAAGACATAAAGGAGATTGGTTAATAATAATAACAGCCAAAATTCGGGCAAGACAACGTCTGCCGGGTCCGCTAGTCTTTTTATATATAATACTACTGTACGTGTGTATGTTACTGTACTCCTCCTAAACGGCTGGAAGGATAAAAATGATTTCTCTTGTATGCGTTTGGGTGGCGCCCTGGATGGTTTAGATTCACAAATCATCCCGGCAGATGGCGCTGCAGTCGCTATCTAGGTTTTTTATCTATACTAATATACGGAACGGGAACGCGTATAATAAATAATATTATAGGATAATAGAATGTAGTAAACCGTAAGTAACTCAATCTTCGGGCAGGACAACGTCTGCCGGGTCCGCTAGTATATTATAAATGCAGCTAATTTTCCTTTCGTTTAATTATAAAATACTAATATACATCTTTTTATTTTATCTAAAAAGACCTTAAAAATCTAAGCTGGAGGGGACTTCACTACTTTGAGACATGTCTAAAGATAAAAGCTATATTCGCAATAATTAAACAACTGCAAAAATCGCCTCTAATATTACATATGTGAAAGTAACTCTGTCTGTTACGTTTTTACGCCTAAGTCGTTAAACCGATTTTGATGAATTTCGGTGTAGAGATAGATTCGACCTTCGAAAAGGACATAGGCTACTTTTTGCCACCAAAAAGAAATTTGTAACAGATGAAATTGGGGTTAAAGGTTTGAGAAAACAACGCGGACGAAGTTGCTGGTTGAAGCTATTACATAAAAGAGTAATATCTAATACTCTGGTTACGGATTTGTTTTTTTTTTTTAAATCGTCGTCGGTCTTGAACTCTGGACCTTGTGGCTTTCAAGCCATCCATGCCTCTACTGAGCGATCGAGGCTTGAGCGATTATTCTATGTATCGACCGAATTATACAAAGTGACAATTTATTTATTAATTACAATAAATTTATTTATTTATTTCTCGAGTTATTTTAATTATACTTGCGGATTACAGACCTTCACAAGTAAATTATTATTCGAAAATTTAGCATTAGTTTGTTTCGCAAATGAAATTATATAAAAAAGAAAATTAAAGTATATATATATTAATTATATTAAGCAAAATCCACGTCTACCGTGAATGTCGCTATAGCGGCCGTATCACGCGATATTGAACTCTGCGCGTATCGCTCACGACGTAATTTGCATCGTTATCAGTGACCCGAATGATAACGCGCCATCTACACTCGACAACAAACGACAACACCTACGCCGATGCGAAACCCTAAACCCTTGCACCATGGAATAAAGAGTTTAGGGGATTTGACA
This sequence comes from Charaxes varanes, assembly GCA_024363005.1. Taxonomy (NCBI): domain Eukaryota; kingdom Metazoa; phylum Arthropoda; class Insecta; order Lepidoptera; family Nymphalidae; genus Charaxes; species Charaxes varanes. Next base: position 740,970 of record JANCMC010000007.1, read on the forward strand.
AACCTAACCTACAGTAAACACCAAGGAATAAAGGGTTTAGGGAATATGACAAACCTAACCATGATAAATCTTTACAACTAGGAATAAAGGGTTTAGAGGATATGACACACCTAACCTATGGTAAACTTTGCACAGAGGAACAAAGGGTTTAGGGGATACGATAAATCTAACCTATGATAAACCTTTTCACCAAGGAATAAAGGATATAGAGGATGTATAAGACGTATAACAGTTTGTGGTATGTATAAGTATTTAAGTATTATAATAGGTATCTCTAGATAGTGTTTCATATTACTCTATAGTTTTACAGGCAAAAAATAAATAATTTTAGTGCATTTGTACAGTTATGATTTCCATTGTCCTATTTAAAAAATACAATTCGCTTACATTAAATAATATTAGTGTTTACTGACTTTTTTCACAATAACATAGTAAAAAGGAAGAAAACACTAGGTACGAAAGGGATATACGCTTTCGTAATGGTTAACAGGTCCTCTTATTTCCTTATTCCGCGTTACAGGCTATCCCGGGGCGCGCTCTAGCGACGACAACAAAAAGTGACGCAAATCGCACTAGCTCAACCACTGTTGTAGATTAATAACAATTAGCCGCGAATTGGCACACGTGCAGTACTACGCTAAGGTTGCGGCGTCGCCAATGAAAAAGAGGCGTTATTTCAAAATACCTATTTCGGAATTTCAGGACCGAATTCAACTTCATAACAATTAACGATACGACCCCCGCCTCCAAATTCCTCGCCCCGAGCGCGCCCGCTATACGACGCCTTCGCATAGATAGAATAGAGAGCGGTTTCGGAACGCACGGACGCGCGCGCCTGTGTGCGGCACCCGCCGCTGTGTGCGCGTGCACGTGAACACGCACACCAGCGCGCCGCCGGTGAGCGCTGTTCACCGCACTCTGTGAGCGCAAACAACCATCTATAAGGCCACGCTATAGCTGACAGAGGGACGCGCCGCGCCACAGGCTGTTCCTCATTTCGCTATTTTTCTTTGTTGTGAAATTTGAATGGCCTGTATGTTCCGTATTTGCTTGTGTATTGATTAAATTTTATTAGTATTTTATTTCTATGATATTAATTTAGGCGGTAACAGGGCTAAATGCAAGAATTTATACTGTAAAGTGAAAAATTTATAAGTACTATTTTTTTTGTATTTTATAAAAATAGTAAAAGCTTTAGATGTAAGTACTACACTATTAATGAAATCGATAGCCAGTCAAATTACCTAACAATTTTTAAGTAAAAGGCATGACAAAACAACTATGCTAGTTTATATTTATGCCAACTTTATTTCATACTTCCATTGATTTACAAACACTTCGTTATCACCAATAACTGATTTTAAGCTATTTGAAAATATATCATTTTACTTCGAAATGATTACAACTTTTATCTTAAAGCTTTGAAAAACGTTTGTACTGTACTTAAAATAAATTTTAGTGACTTATAAGTACTTATAAACTACTATACTAATGATGAAAGATTGGCAGTTTGTTAATTCGTGTAAAATATAGAAAAAATATGTTTATCGCATTAATATTCTCATTTGAAACTAAAAACATAAAAATTGCAAGCTATAACTACTTAATTAGGCACAAGATTTGCGTGTGCCACGGTCCTGGTGTTTTTATCACCTTAAAATTATGGTTTCATAAAAATATCTTTTCTATAAAATCGCTAACTTTTTCTACATGAAAAACCTAACGATAAATATTAGCCAAAACTACGAGTAATTGCATCTTGATCAAGCTAATTTTAATAACTATGTTTATTTACCCTTTTATTAAAATGTCGAGATGTACTTGTCCGTTTCAATTTTAGCAGTAACTAGAAGTACGTGATTTCTAGGCATCTAATTCAAGATATACGTTGTCTTAAAGACAAGAATGACTAGAAGTGTTATCTTAAATCAACAAATTTTGCTTATATGGTTAATTTGTAAAGTACAAATTTATCCTATAAGAGTAAAGACCCTAAATAAATTTGCGTATTTCAAAGATAATTTTCTTATTTAAAATATTTCTGTGTTATTTTAAAATTTGTTTCTCTAGCCATGTGCAATGCATTGATATAGTTTAAATATATATTTTGAAGTAGATATTAATTATTGTCTTATAAATACTGTTTTTCTTTGGGTAAATTTGTTGTAACTAATAGTTAACCAGATTTTATGCTTAAAATTTAATAGATAAATGAAAGATGAGTATTCAAAAACTTTTGATGGATTTCTAGTGTTCAAATTTAGAACTAAGTAAAAATCTTCAATAGAAATGTTTTTGGTCGTCAATGTTTTTTACTTGTTAAGTATATATTTGTTAACCTTCGAAATATTTTTAGATTCTATTTTATTGAAATATTTTTAATACATAATAGTTAATATTAAGTACGCGATATCGTTCTTGTTGACTATATTTGTTAGAAAGAGTAAGTAAAATGCTTTCAAAAACATGGTGACAAAATTTTATTGGACAAGAGTAATTTTTAAACTTGAACATCAAGAACGTCCGTATATAGTTTCAAGGAAAGCTTACCCTATACTTTATATTTTACCGGCAAAAGCATTTTAATAACCCATTCTATTACGTTAAAAAATTTAAAACAAACTTCCCATACAAACTAAATGTCGAAACGGTACACCGGCTCGAGGCGCGGCGCGGCCGGTATATTTCCGACATAATACCGCTGCGTCGAGCGATTACTACTATATATTCTATATACATTTAATAGCTATACAGGCGCGCATAGAACTGGCCGTACTTATGTGAGCGCTACGGAGCGTATCTCGGCGGCGCTGCGGCGCTTTAAAGCTTTTAGTCGTCTAGAGGAGTCGAAAAATGAAGCGCTTCAACGCTGCGCTCGCCGGGAGCTTGGCTTATTATTATCGTAGATTGGCGTCGGCGCAACTACACGGCGTTAGAAGGACGTTCCGTTTTAAATATCAGGTTTTATTATTATGAAGAGCGGCGCAGCGGAGTGCGGACGAGGCGGTTGCGTGCGATAACATTTGACATTCGTAATTAGTCGGGCGCGGGCGGAGGCCGGCGCGGACATTCCGCTGGAGTCCGCGATGCCGGACAAAGAGGTCGCGTTGCGTCAGCGAGCGGGCCTCGCGCGGCGCACGGTGTGACAATCGCTTTCGACGCCGCACCGCCGTGACGCGCCCGCATTTCGAATAAAACCTACGCCAGCCTTGAACGACCTGACCTATCATTTTCAGGCTCCGGATTTCCAAATGCGTCTGCCATTTTCCTTTTACACTAAAACTGCCATTCAAAGTCCTTGTTGCCATACTAAATAGAGCTGTTATTAGTATTGCTTTAATCTATCCTAAAAAACGAGTGTGCTTTAGACCACACTGACTGAATTTGAACTTCTTTAGCTCCATATATATGTATGTATATATATAAATGTTTATATTATATGTATAATTGAACTTCAAAATGAATTTACAATTTTATTCATTTTATACATAACACATAATGTACTGAACAAAATATTAATTTATAAAATTATTCAACAAAGAAATGAAATCGCCTTACCCGATCACACTTTTCGTAACGCTAACGTCACCCATTCACCATCGCAATCCCCAAGTCAAACGTTCGCAAATAAGTTTTACTTCGAAAATGTTTAGCCATGCGAATAGATTATGATATTTTTTTAAACATATATATAGAACTATTAAAAAATAAATAATATGCACTGATTACGATTTTTAAAAAATGCATTATATATCTAATAATAATTAATCGAACAAAAGCATGGATGAATTAATTTGCATAATATTTGAGAGCACCAAATTACTTACCATAAATAATTTAATTATAATGTCACATCTGAACCTACAAATATACAAAAAGAATGTACAACTATGCGTCAATATTCGTAAAAAACTATTGTTATAACTCGCTGCCAATATGAGATGAGAAAAAAAGAAATGAAATTTTCAAATTTGGTTCACATATCACTACTTCTGTTTACTGAGTCCAAAATACCTATCTCTCGCCTAATGAGTCCAAAATTTCAACAAACTGAACTATAGTCGTTCGATTCTCAACCTTATTGAAATAAGCATAGAGTTCAAGTGATAAAGGAATTATGTTTTATACATCAGACGAAGTCAAAGAGCAGAGATAGAGATAAAAACAGTGAGGAAAACATCGACACTGTACGACTGCGATACCGAGTAACTGGAGTGTACGCTTGCCTTGAGCGAACAATCGACAAATACAGCCACGGAAAAGTGACCACTAAGCAAAAGACATAAAGTTTAAAATCCCGTAAGGAATATTTTTTAAATTGACGTCACTTGTTCTGGGTTGACATAAGTCGCAAAATCATAATGAGAATAAGATGAGTACACATCAACTCACCTGTAAAGAATAAACAAAGTTTATTCATCTCTGTAGTAAACATGGACGACCCCTAAATACAAATTTGTTTCAATCTATATATCAATACGCGAAGCGACAACTTTAGGTACCATTTTAAGAAATTTGCGCGTACGGAGGAGTACGAAATTTAGCACAATTGTAGTTTATATAGATGAGGGTGTCCGAATGCTAATATTTCAATGAAATATGCATTATTAATACATTAAATTATTAAAATAAAACCTCACGCACACCAATGCCAAAAGATTTACACACACCTGTGTGCATTTTACTATAAGATGGTGTCAAAGCGTAGTCGTGACGACCGTATGTACTAATTGTCAATTATAACAATGTCGTTGTACAAAGAATTAATATTCACGTCCGCGCAATTTTCCTAAAATGGTACCAAAAGTTTTCGCTTCACATATTACTTTAAAGGTGTCACTTACAAGTAGATATACTTAAGGAAGAATTTTAATAAAAAGGCTATTACGAATAAGGGAAGGGAGAAGGGAAAATTCGGTAACGGTTTTGGTTTCCCCTGTGAAACAACTTTTGGTCGGACACTAGGTATACGTATCTAGATACATAAAGTCAAATTAAATTAAAGACAATATTTAAATTTATCATTTTAAGTAACAAGTCCATATTTTCCACTGAAAATCAGCGAGCAAGCTTACTGACCATCTTTATCTAAAACAGTCTGGTAAAATATAAGAATACTGCTAAAGTAACATAGTTGTTTCATTTATCTATTAAGTTATTTGTTATTTAATTTTCAGGGTTCCGTAGCCATAAACAACCATTATTGTTTCAGTCTGTCCGTCCGTCCGTCTGTCCGCAAGGTGGAGGACCAGAGAGACTTCAATTTTTCCATGTGAATAAGACATGCTAAAATCTCATTAGGAAAATTGTTTTGAACGAAATCGGAGAACTTTTTAAAATTCCTTTATCGTGTATCAGATACGGAACTCTTCTAACGTGTCTTGACACACTCTTGGCCATTTTATTAGTTCTAGTTTTTTTTCTGGTGTGATGACTAAAGTTAATTTTATTTACTTTTAAATAAATACTGTAAAATAAAACAGTATCTGTTTTGACTAAAATTGTCTAATACCAGAGCCAGATATATCTTCATTTGATTGATCATTTCAATGATCATGTAGTGCGGCCGAAGACTGTGTAGCTGTTGTAGTATTTTGTAATCTTCAAGGACAAATATGTACAAACACTTTGAGCTATGTCTGTCTCCGGCATAAGAAAGCGTTCGAGGCGCGCGCGCCAAAAAGCGGCCGATGCAGGAATAAATATTCCCGCCATGTTTTTGGCGCGAACGAAGACTTCTTATTGATACTGGAACTTTTGAAAGGTCGTTTTTTTGGTCACTGTTACTGTTCACTTCAGTTTTGATGATGCCTTTATATTCGATAAATAAATGAAGGAACTTTATTGTCCAAAAAGTAAATTCATTACAACGTGTTGGACCATTTAAAATTATGTTTTGTTATAATTTTTCTGTATAAAGGATCTGCCTATCTTATTATTGTTTACTAATATATAAAGCTGAAGAGGTTGTTTGCTTGAACGCGAAAATATCAGAAATTATTGGTGTTATTTGAAAAACTCTTTCAGTGTTAGATAGCCCATTTATCGAGGAAGGCTATAGGCTTATATATCATCACGCTAAAATAGACTCTCATTTTTTTTATCTAATTTTACGTTAATGATGATGATGGCACAGCTAATATAATATATATATATTTAATAAATAGCTGTAACCCATATGTGCCGCACAAGTTGAGGGAGCTTTATTAATTATAGAAACAAGTAAGAAATAAAACAGTATTAGAGGTTTAATTTTTTTCTGTGGAACTTTAATATTTATTTATTTATTAGAATTACCAACAAAAACTTATAATAACACTTATACAGAATTCTTTTGATTAATTAACCATAATAACTATAATTCTTAATTACATCATTCGTAAGTTAAACATAGACAAAAAAAAAAGAAGAAACAGATTGGAAAAAAATATTTTTCTAAACGTAAAGTAGCCTATGTTATTGCTTGAAACATCATCTATTTTCTAGCGAAAGTCCCAATACAATCGATCCAGAGGTTTTTGCAGATTACCTGTAACAAACAAACAGACATAAATGATTTTATTTGTGTTTTTATTATATCGCATTGTACATTATATCACGTTACTTCGCACCACACCGCATCGCATCGCATCACACAACACTATCGCATCACTCCACGTTCCAAAGCATCATCGAAAAATGTTCACGAAATGCATCGAAACGAACAAAACTACATTTTCATAATTATCAAAAACTAATATCAATCAATCAGTTGTGGAATTGAACGATTTTCGGTGCTATTTTTTTTATAATAAATCGCATATTATACGGAATTTTTTGAACAAAGGATTGTATTGTTCCTTTGTTATCATTTTCCCGATCGTTGAGAATAATGACCGATGCCCACGACTTGAAACCGCAGTTTTTTTTTAATTTTCATCTCTTCATAAGCTCATTTCGTTGTTTTCACAATTAAAAGCTACATATTTGTATTTATTTATTTATTTAATTGCGCTTTCTATGAATGTATAATACTACGAGTAGGAATACGTTTAATATATTTTTTTTACATATAACAAGATGCTAATGGACGTTTCAGGTGAAATTATATGAAATCCAATGGATTGGAGTGGAGTGGATCGGAAAGAAGCAAAGTGAATTGGAGTGAAGGTAAACGGAGCGAAACGAAGTGGAGTTAAGCAAGTGGATCGGAGCGGAGCGATGAGAAGTGTAGTAAAATGAAGCGGAGTGGCGTGGAGTCGAGTGGAGTGAAATTTATGTATTTGCTGAATATGTTTTCAGGATGTTAACAAATGAATTAAGCCGTATAATAACTGAGTGTCTACCACAACTGCACCACCTTAAGACTCGTAATCGCCGGCTTTCGGATATTAGTATGCTGTTTAATTTTGCCGAATAATCTTGTTACTTCGCTTTTTTTAAACCTTGTGTTAAAAGTGGTCACGACGAGGTTCCAATGGTACCTATTTGACTTGGCACCGACTTCAACAGATCAGTAGGTGTCTACCAAATCCTATGAAAGTGACGATTCTTATTTTACATTCTTATTTTTAGGAGTTTTCTGTTTAAAAATCGATTTCTATATAAAAATCCGGGGTAAAGTAAGATTACGCGTTATGGAAGGAGTAAACTCCAGTCGTACGTCGAAGTAGTGTGTCAGTGTCACACAGACACTGTGTTTGAACTGAAAAGTTTTGAAGGGAAAACTCTTTAAGGCGCGTTGGGCCTTTGTAACATGGTAGAAAACCCGTTAAAAAAATATACCATTAAACTCGCAACGCCGTTACCGTACGGACACCACTGGCTGCGTTATGTTCAGGATTCTACTCCAGTCGGCATTGCCGGAGAGATTTTCTTTGTATGTACATATATGTACGATATCTACGGTTATGTTGCTCACTTGACCAGCCATAACATTCAACTCAAAGTATCCATTGGATGTCATACGTTTACGTCACAGGAATATTACGATTTTTACACCCCCCCCCTTCCCCCCTGTTACACGTTGTCACACTTTCGAAACTTCCTCCCCTGTGACATCACATATTTTTCAATTTTATGCATGTATTTAAAAATAATTAAAAGAAACCAACAGTTTCAAAATTTATTTGTTTTTGCTTTACTTGTGACGTCGAATGCCTATGACCTCTGCCCAGTTTTCACACATTGTCACATTTTGATGGCCCGCCCCCCCATGAT
>JANCMC010000007.1:857900-869282 GCA_024363005.1 Charaxes varanes
AAATTTGGCATATGTTACGGACTTTTTGACGCAACTATGACGCTGGCCGCATGGACCAAAGAGACTAATTATGACAGACATTGACGAACAATAGGTTTGGATATTATATTGGTTACTATGGAGACGGAAAAATAACAGGAAAAATAAACGACGTAAAAGGACAATGTTCCGTAATAGCATATAATGACGATTTTATTTTAATTTACATGTTTGTAAAACTCTACTGTAAAGTTGGGAATTTTGGGTTACAACAGTTTACGGGGGAGGTATCGATATATTATACACGATGGGTTGGGTTAGCCCAGGATCGACAATTGTGGCGTAAGGGGGAGGAGACCTATACCCAGCAGTGGGTCAACACGGGTTGGGAAAGATGGTGGTGTTAAAACGTAAAAACAATACTGCACTTTGTTTAAATTCCTATTTTATAGTAGGGATAATTTCTGGGATATTGCAATAATACAGGTACCTTTTATAATTCCACCAATACAACCCAAAGGAATTTCTCTTTGAATGGTAGAATGTCTTAATAACGTCATAGTGCAGTAAAACAAATTAATTACTATACAATTTAAATTTTATGACTTACAATTAAGAAAATAATGTTTTTTTATAAGTAGATAGTTATCATTTCCATGTATTTACTTAAACCATTAATATGTATGTTTGTATATAATTATATAAAATATTACAAGTATATAATTTTTTGTAATTAAACTGATTTTTTTTATCTCAGTGTTTGAATTATATATAATGGCGGCTCCACATTATTGCCGTGAATTCACGCCGCAAATTCACGGCACAGTTCATTAACCCCGCATTCACGGGATGCTGTCAGTCGTTCAACTGGCGTGAAAGCGCGCGAACACCGCGAATACCGTGCACATTATCGTTCACGTCTGTTAACGGAGCTTCACGGCACTAATGTGGAGCTACCACACCGCACAACGCAAAAAAAATCAATAATTTAGGCAATGCCTAAAATATTAAATTTTTTTTTGCGTTATGCCTGATGGTGTCTGTTAAACCAAATATTCCTTTTCGAATTATAAACTAATAAAACATAAAATAAGGTATTATAATGTTAAATGTCGTAAAATGTCTGCAGAGACGAAATTGTGAATGATAACTTGTATATTCCATCAAGGAAATGTCTTTGCAAGGGCAAGAAATAAATTAACAAGATCCTTTTAATTATTTTATCTTAATCTTAGTGGTGATTTTTTATATTGCTGAAAATGTTTACGTCATAACACTTAAAATTGTCAGTGGTGGATGAGTTTAGCGCAGAGAACTAGTGATGTCACGACAGAACCATCCAAGTTATTTTCTATGTTTGGGTAGACGGGACTTCTCGTACGATCCGGGACTTACGACAGGAAGTCATCGTCATTCTACCATTGCTGAAGTAGATCTAATTCAATTCTTTGGTAGAAAGATAGATTACAAAAGCCTAAGACCTTCCTTACAAGCAGTAGTCAATAGAAAACAAAAACGTAGACCAAACAGCCAATAAGCAATATAAAAAAGTTTGGATATACGACAACCACGCTATGGGACGTTTAATCTGGCCTTTCCTTGTGTATTAGCAAATCTCTCCTAACAGCTAGGCATTCTTGTAACATTTGCTACAAGAATATTAAAGTTATGGCTCGGACTGGCTCATTCTGCAGATTTATGGGCCTTGAAAAGATACATTAAAAAGTTTGGAATGAAACCAAAGGGACCATCACAACTCTATAAACACCTAGGTCACTAAGTGCCGCATCTTAGGAAAATCTAGGTTAGTCGGTTTTCTCCCAAAGGACAAAGATGTCATCGAGCTTTAGTCACCATATTCCCATAATAAATTTATCTCGGGAGCTCAATCAAACACACATACAACCCAGCTTGGGTTAGGTTCAATAGAGGAAATAGAGGAAAAGGATGTAATCAAATCTTTTCTTAAGCAGGACGAAAACGACCTTCCCAGCGACCGACCTAGTCTTCACGCAATGGACCTGGAAACACAAAGCGAATTTCTATCTATGGGTTGAATTCTGTTTCCTGCCATCGGTGAGATGGCGTTTATATGACTGCTCTCCTGCCTTGTTAAAATTTAACCTCAATGCCTTCCAAATGACAGTCTTAGTTTAGAGTAATGTAGTGAGGCAATAGGTACAGCCAGATCCTTGCTGGTGGAATGCAAGATTCTCCTTCACCTCCATTATTCACAACGCCCTAACAGAGTTTTGAAAATCCAACGCGAGGCAGGTAGCCCCTCTGTTGCAAGAGCTCAAAATGGAGTGGTTACAAATAAAAAGCACATCCATTTCGACCCGGATTACCCTAGCTTCTATTATCACTCCCTCTAAACCGTCCGTGACAGTAGTACCCGCATGTTTTTTCTCCTTTCCGTCTACCTTTATATCCTTTTTACTCTATCCGTTTATTTACTCTTATCTATATATCTAATTAGGAGTAGCGCCATACTTGCAGTCTTTTTGGTCCGCACCCGATTTGGGCTGGCGTGTCGGGGTACCAACAGTACCTCTTTTTTATATAAGATGGACGCGAACTTGCGACTATGCTGTTACGTAATTGTATTGTTGTCGTGTTTCGTTTCGGTTGTGAGAATTTCTTTCTCTCGTTAAAAGCCGGCTACGTATCTGTCAGCCACCTGTTCGGGCGGGTGTAAGATGAGAGAACGGAGCTGATAAATAAAAAACAACAATAAACAAACAAAAACAATATAAAAAGGGCACGGACGCATCAGTCAGTGGAAGTTGTTTTATTAAAAAAAAAAAAAACGAACTAAATCGCGGACCTTGCTTATAATAAAAACAAACTAATTACTTAATAAGTCTGTGGACCGTTCACAATTATTTGTAATTATTTGCCGCTTTATAGCATAAATTATTATTATCTTACAATACAGAGGCATTCGCTTCTTAGCACTCGACGTTAATAGAATGATGTCTAATAAATTTTATCATTTAATTATATATTATTTAATAATGATAACATTTGTGGACGGTGCGCAAATGTACGATTCGTTTTCTGGAAAGCCGCTTACCCTCCAAGAGTACGAAGGATACAAGAAAAGTAATAGTACATTGTAAGTGACAAGTTTATATTAAAATTTTATCGTTTTTAATTCAATGTTTGGCAACAAACCCAATAGAAAATTTGAAAAAAAAAACGGGTATGAATTTATAAATAAATACATAGGACAGTAAGGCACACCGGCGTCTGTACCTAATGCAGACAACTTAATGTCTGTGTTATAGGTAACAAACGCTTGTTAAAAACAAATAATTTTTTTTAGAAACATTTAAATACATACATATAGATAATACTTCCAGTCTTAAGGCGGGAATCGAACCCACAGCCCACAGCGCGGAAAGCAGGGTCACTGCCAACTGCGCCAAGGGGCCAATCAATTTATATTTTTCAACATTTTTTTCCGATTATTTGTCATCGTTATTAAATAAACTCGAGAACAATGAATGGGGGTCACCTAAAGAAACCTATAAATCTCGAAAACTAAGAACGCTAGCTAATGAAATAAATTGTGTTTAATAGGCTATTAAATACTTAAATTATGGTATTAATTAAGTACTCCTTAAATTAAGGTTACGTCATAAAAAATCAAATTTAAAAAAGGAAGACTTCGATGATGTAACTACTTAATTACTGCATTTGATTTTATTTCTAATCTGGGAATAAATTTTTTGGGCCAATATTAATGTCTGCTTAAATTCCTTTTTTTATTAATGTAGTTGGTGCACGAATGAAGTACAGTTCTGTAATCCTTACGAAGGAAGAAGAGTCGACGGGACGTGCAATAATCTTAGAGAGCCAAATAGAGGGGGAACTCATACTCCTCTTCATAATGTGCTGCCCCTTATCTTCCACAAAGGTATTTTTTTTTACCTAATTATTTATATTAATTTGAAATTTAAACTTCTGAAAAAAAGGATCCAGAGGGAGAGATAGACGGATAAACAAAGCAACACTGTTGAAACAACAAATTTTGAATTTTTTTTCGTTCGTTTGTGCTACAAGATATATTTTCTTGCTAAATTTCATGATTGTAGGTCAACGGGAAGTACCATGTGCAAATGTATAACATAAATAACACCAAACCCTGTTGTTTGTATTCAGTTAATTGTTTATAACTGTAATAATTTTTGCGTTATTAACTATCTACATGCGATTCCGAATCGAATGACACCTAAAACATATTTTTGGGATAAGGCGAAAAACGTTTTACCTAAAATGCACCTGCTGACTAGGCTTTGGCCATGAACTAAATAGTCGCGTAGTCTGAGGCCATAACACGAACATTTTGAACCGTTCGTCGAGTCAAATTAGAAAATGTTCGTGCTAGGCCCACAGCGGACTCTTTTTAGTGTCAACGCAGGTTTAATTAGCATTGATTAAAAGCGTGACACGATTAAGACTTGGCTCCTGTGAGTCTAGTACGAACATTGTCATTCTAAATACAGTCGAATCGTCGATTTCGAATGGTTCGAAATGTTCGTGCTAGAGCTTCTGGCTCTTTGAACTTCTTTAAGTGAAGTGTAATGTTACTTGTTACATTATTGTATTCGCAGATAAAGAACCCAGAAAAGCCGTAAGTGGTGAAGATCTACCGTTAAGTAGATTCGTTAGAACTTCTCTTCTATTCGAGGGTCGTGTCCCAAACGATAGATTTACTCACCTTCTGACTTACTTCATGCTTTTTATGTCAGCTGATTTGCTTTCATTTCACGATACAGGATATTCGTAAAATTTCACCGAAGGTTTTCGCTGCACATATTATTTATTACGATTGTCATGACGTTGTTACTAAATAAAATTATGAATGAACGGTAGTCGAGAAGGACGGACTCAATTTTTAAAGTACTCGGTTCCCACCCAGACCCTTTTGGAAATGATGTTTTGTATATTATAAATTATAACTAGCTAAAATCCATAACTCCCTCGTATTTAAGTTGAGAGATTTTATGAATTTTAATTTCGATGGGTTTTAAACTTACTGCAAAGAACACTAATTTTCTTTTCTTTCGTAAGCGCACCTTCCGCGGACTTCAAGAAAAAATGCATTTACATATTATACATAGATTCGCCATTTTGTATGTGAACATAATTGTGTAAAAGTAAGTATTAGAAGAGTAATAAATATAAAATCCATGCAACTTTCTCACCTATAGCCCGTTCGTACTGGGACCGTATGAAAACGTGATCGTCAGTCCTCGTGGCCTTAATGTGATTCACATAGTGTATCCAAAGATCCACCGATAGGGGGATCGCTTTGAGTCCCCTTTCCAAAACCTGAAACAGCGTCATCATCAGCCGCGGCCCGCGGGAACTAAGCGTCGGCGAGCGACGCCACGAAGCAAGGGAATAACGAATAGCATTGTATATGTATCATGTATTTGATAGTGTAAGGGGCGAGCGGTCGGGCGGGCCGGGCCTGGGACCCTGACCTTGGCCGAGCAACCCCCGGCCGAGTTTGAAAAACCCCCATCCGAGTCCTATGGACCCCCAGGCCGAGCCCTCGCGACCCCCCGCCGCCCCCACGCATAACTAATGTAGTCGGTGTACACCTGTTATCGCTCGTCCGTCGCGCCGGCCTTGTCCCCGGGGGCCGGAGTCCACTCGGTCGCCATCGCGCTAACGTGGGGATTAGTTTTACAAAAAATTCTCTTAAATAATTCCACATCGTTCATAGCGAACGCACTTAAATAATTGAATATGATATAAATTAACAATAAGTACATCATCAATTTCACGTCAACATCAGATCACAATAAATGTATATATGAATATGTAAAATATGCACTAAGAACAGTAACGAATGCACCACAAGCAATGAACCACTACGGGTATCTACTCGGCGGTTACAGTACTCTCCGGTGCGAACTGACGACTTTGCCTTACGAACATGACTCGCCTCGCAGCGCTGTTGGGAAAAAAAACAATTGCAAAATACCAGTTAGGACCAAAACAATTCAAAATCCAAGTGTTAAAAATTGACACATCATCATCAATTCCTTATTTCACTCACCATTGCATTGAACTTAAATAGGATATATCATTAGTATCATCGTGTTGGCACTCACCTCGAGGCACTTCTTTTTACTTCCTTTACGTTTCTCATAGTCGGCGTACTTGCGCCAGTAGCCGTAGCAGTACGGGTAGTGCGACAGGAAGGCGTCGTAGGCCTCGCGCGCCGCCTCCACGTCGCTCTGCGGGGGAAGCGACTATTTCAAGCTATTATACTCTTTGGTGACATTTTTTTTAATTTTAACCATTCCTCAGATGGCCCATGCCAATCCTCAAAGAGTTCAGTTCCTATTGTTTCACAAAACAATAAGATTAGCATAAAAATTCATCATTGTGTGGACATTGGACAGAACACAATTTCCAGTGAACTGTTTTTTTTTTTAATAAAGCTAACTTTTGACCATTACTGGTTAAGGAAATCAGCATTTTTAATTGTGTTTGGCCAAAATGTAATTTTCATTTACTATTAATAAATAACTTTATCACATTAGTATTTCATGCATGTCATGGATTTCCGCAAAGTAAGGCATATTTCTATCAACTACATTAGTATAGGCTAGAAACTTATTGCAGTGTCTAATAGTGCCCCAACTGTACAAATATGTTACAAGTATATTGTTAATTACACAATACATATGTTTTTACCTCTTGATCTACATACTGCAGTAAGTAGGTCCAGCCGGTGAAATCAGTTGGATCGTCATTGACAACCTTCCAATACTTGTCCAATTCTGGGAGTACTTTCTTCTTGGGTTTCTCATCTACGGAGGTACGCTTCTCGGCAGGTACAGGTTTACTTTCACCATTCTGTACAAATATAAAGAAAAAGAAATTTAAACAAACAATTCTCAATTTTAACTCAAAATGAACTTTGGATTGGGCAATTATAAATTATAAAAATAAAACCACACGCACACTAATACGATACGATTTATACACACATGTATACAGTTTACTATAAGAAGGTGTCAAAGTGTAGTCGTGACGACCACATGTATATTAATTGTAAAATGTAACAATGTTGTTTTAGATTATAGATTTAAAATTTTATACATAGCTTTAATTAGGCACATGGTAGGCAAATCTTAAGATTTGAGGACAAATTTAGATCAGTTGGTGACCACCATTTAATTAGACAGACTAAAAGTTGTATATTCTTCACACACTCCATACATTTACAATTAAAATCGAGATTTATCTTGAACTGCACACATAAATCTTTATTTATAAAAATCGACTGTACAAGCCCTTGTCAATGGAGCATGAGTACCTCCTAAACCACTGGACCAACTTAGATGAAATTTTGTGTTTAAATTCCAAGGGGTTTGCAGACAGTTTGAAAAAACAATTGGACACAGTAGATGATAATGTGTATTAAGAAAAACCTGAAACAATGAGTTAAATAGTAAACACATACCTTAGCCACAGCCAGTTTCTTGCCCCCTGATTCACCCTCAGATGTGGGTGAACCAGGATCGTAGCCATCCCTGACTTCATTGGGCTTACGCTTTCGTGACTCCTTTGATTCTTTCTTGGATGCTGGTAGTTCATCTTCAGACACCACCTATAAATATGAGCACAAATGAGCTTACCAAAAACGGTTACAAAACCAGTTTAAGCGCAGTGCAGGTGGGAGCAAGGGGTATACCAGCAATATCCCTGTACAACCTACTAAAAGACCCTGATTTGCCAAGAACTATAATAAGTTCTTGATTAGAAAGGCGGTCATCACTTGGATGAACCGCCTGCCCGTTTGCCCCTTTTAATATAAAAAAAATAGTACTTGGTTTATCGCCGATAATTTTAAGCAATAATGCTGAATGCTTAGGCTGATTGTGCCTCTCTATCACTTGCTCCGTGCTCTCTCTTGCATGGTTGGTTCAGGTGGAACATGACCCTGAATCATGCGTTTTTGTGCATGCAGCTGGCGTTTATCAATTTATAAGACTTTATCACATCAAAAAAACAATCTCAGCAGTTAAAAATTAATTAATCATTACAACCTCCGTGTCTGCTGGCAGTTCAGCAGGTTTTGGTCCAGGTAACTCATCATCAGAGACATTCTCTGCATCTTTTACACTTGGTTTTTGAACTTCAGGCAACTCATCCTCAGATACTACCTCTGTTTCTTCTGCACCACCAACCTAATTACAATAAAATTATATGTATATTTAATAACATAAAACAAAGGATGATGTAGCTTAATCAGTGGCAGGCATTTGAATAGTTCTTACTGCGGCTGAATGATCTATGTATGAATTATTAGAACACTGGTTTTTCAATTGTTCTTTATGCAGAATGCATTTAAAAGAGGGGATGCAGATTAATATCACGGAGTGATATTAGTTGTAAGATTGTGGGGATCTGAAAATGATGTCAGATGCCAGTCAATCGTCTTACTGTTCCCACAGCCACATCCTCTGAAATCTTAGCGGACCCTGATACTTAACCGGGAAAACTGAAATAAGGAGATTTAATTAAATATAATTATATCCTTTAGGATGATCTACGGATACATTCCAATATAATTACATTGTACATGTTAATCCTAAATATTACCCACCATTAAATTATCCTATAGTAACTAATTGATCTAAGAAACTAAAACTGTTTAGGCAACACTAATATGTGTAAGTCCAAATCAGTACATGTTAAGCACTTATCATAAATTATTAAAAATTTAAATATTTCTTAAAACTACAATTAAAATTATTTAATAGATAATGTGATTTCTATAATTTTCTGTTATCTATAAACTTATTTAAATTAATCAGTCATTGATCATCATCGTGTGCCTTCTTCAAAATGAAGTTTGGCAGTCAGCTGATTGTTAATTGTGTCCTGAATGAACAAGCAACCTCGGGAGGCAAATTTTTCAATTAGTCAGGATACTTTGTCTGAGGAAAATGCACATTCTCCAAACAATGACCAACTTTTAAGGCAGCCTCTCAAGGCTGCTTGTTCAGTCAGGACACTGCTCTTCATTAAAATTATATAATTTGAAGATATGAAACTAAAGCATAATCATTCACCTGTTTCTTTTCTGTATTCCTTTTTTCTTCTACTGTGCTGTTTACATTTGAAGTTACTTTCTCTATAACTTCCTTTTTCTTCTCTTTACCACTTTTTGTTCCTGATTCCTTCTCTATTATTTCCTTCACTTTTTCTACATCTGCTTCAGTTATTTCTGTTGTTTCACTTTTCCCTTCCTCCAAAGCAGCTTTATTTTCTACTCCTGCATTTTTTTCTACTATTTTAACAACTTTCTCACCTTCTACTGTTTCTTCTTCTGTTTCCATTTTATCTGCTGTTGCTCCTCTATTAGTTTCTAGGGTTTCTTTTATGTCAGATTTATGTGTTGTTTCTGAATTTTCAGTGATTTCTGTTTTCTCTTTTTTAGTTTCTATCTTTATTTCTTCATCATTTTCTACACATTTCTCTTCTAAAACCTACAAAATAAAAAAAAAATATTTTCTTTACTTTACTTACTTTAAACATAACAAAAATGTATACAACTAAGGCTTATTTAAATATATTGACATAATATTCTTACTTACCTTATCATTTATAATTTCAGCAGAACTACGCTTTTCAGTAGTATTCTCACTGTGGTTTTCTTTTTCAGGGCAGCTATTGCTTTGTTTTGTCACATCATCACAAGATGTTATACCAGTATCAGTCGTATGTTCCTGCACCAATAAGCCATCAGTTTCTGTTTTTGTCTCTGTGAGATCTAAATCAACATCGGACATTTTATATGTAGCACTTAAACGAGAGTCACCGTCGGATAACACATTGTTCAACGAATCACTAGGAAAATTTACGGCGTTATCGCCAACATCAAACGAATCGGCATTAAAGCCATCAGTGTTACTGTCCAAGTAGTCACCGACGCTCCCGGCTGAAAGTTCTACGGCATTCAGGAAAGCTTGATTGGAGGTAGACGAATCATCAACGACGGCAGCGTCGACACTGTTAAATTCGCCATCTGTCAATAAATGCGACAAGCCATTCGAATTCTCGTTGATCAGAGGACCTTCGTCAGTATCCATAGGTCCCCCTGATAAGCACTTCTGAAACAAAGTAAAGGCCTTATTTACGTGAACATCAAAATGCACAATAGAAATCTCTATAACCTCTTACCTGTAAATCAGAGCTCGCTTCATCATCCATTTTTATAATGCTCTTTATATATATTTATAATTGCTATAATATTCACGCTTTAAATAATAAGTTAACTTTTATAGAAGTAATTGTTTTTTTTAGTTAAGTTTCAAAGAAGTCGATACGATATAATTATTAATTACCTACGCTTAGTTATATCTATAATATAGTTCTGTTATTGCCAGAGAGTACATAGATAATAAAATAAACGACATCGCGAACAGAGCACACAGGCACCAACTCAAAGAATACATAATCTGTTAGACTCGTATCATTTAATTTACTTTCATACGCTACAGTGTTAATGTTTCTGTTACATAAAGGAATGAAAAATGTGTATACCGACTATAATCTAGTAAATGTTTGGATTTGCTATAAACACTTTGACAGTGACGTCTAAATAAGTTTATCTAATCTGTATTATATACAATATTCTGGTCCCGTATATCTGATTACTGACAGACCTGACACTCTGACAGCCAATATTCTGTTATTAATGTATCACATTTTCTGAAGTTCTATTATTTCGTATTTCCATAATCCTTGCTATTGTGAATAACCTATTACCTAATATAATAAGTCATAAATAAAAATAAGTAATGAAATTAAAATAAAAACATTTTAGTCGTCCAGGAATACATGATAATTATTATAATAAATCATGTTAGGGTTACGTTTTGCGATTAATAAATCTTTGGCTACTGCTTCAAGTACAGTACACCAACAAATAAGGGTATGACTTAGGATCCATAAAGTCGTCTAATAAAGTGCCTGGAATAAATTATTTTATGTTGATTTTTTATGTATTTCAGAACACTTATATTTTAAAAAGGAAATGGTCCCCACCACTTCACAAAAAAGGAGGAAAACCATCAAAATTAAGAGCTCGGCATTTTGTATATGACTTAGTTGAAGACACTAATGTATCTAGAAAACCAGATGTCAAAGTAATTTTAAGCCAATTTGTAGATGGTAAGTATCATTTTAATTAGAGGTAGCGCCATGCTTGTAGCCGAATTGGGCCGGCGCGTCCAACTACGAATAAATCTTTCTCACATGAGATCAGCGTGTAGTGGCGGCAATTTGTCACGTTAAGTGATGGTATTGATGTCACATTTTATTCAGTTTGTGAGACTTCTTGGTGGCCTAATGTCATAATGAAAG
>JANCMC010000007.1:882053-896079 GCA_024363005.1 Charaxes varanes
TATGAGAGGGGTTATGAAATATTTATTTTAAAAGTGGAAAAACATTCTAAAGCTGAAGATGTTGGACTTAAAAGAGGTGATCAAATTATTGAGGTCAATGGCCAATCCTTTCAACATGTCAGTCATGCAAAAGCTATGGAAATTATAACAGGTTCAACACATTTAAGCATCACAGTAAAAAGTAATTTATTAGCTTTTAAGCAAATGCTACTTATGCCTGAGAATTCCCCACGACAGAGGGGATGTGCCAACATGGTGCGCTGGCAAACTGATCCAAGAGCTAGATTATCTACTGCAGAACTACTTAGTGATGATCCTATCACACTCACTCCAGTTTTTCAATCACCAACTAAAAAACCACAACAACTACATATAAAAAAGGAGCCACAAAAAGGCTTTATGACTTTAGGTCCTAAGAGAAGACTACAAAAAGCTTTAATGAAAATGAATATACTCCCAAAAAACACAATTAATGATGGCATCCATAATGATGATAGTATTCTTGGAAATACTGAGTCTCTAAACAAAGCTAACTCTGGTACATCATTCTACAATTCACATAGTAATCCAGATTTGATATCTATTTGTTATGATGAATACCAATCCTCTGATTACCCTGAGCATGTTCTGAAAGTATACAGAGCTGATCAAACCTGCAAGTATCTATTAGTACATAAAGAAACAACTGCTCGGGAAGTTGTGATGCTTACTTTGCAGGAATTTGGCATAACAGATCCCAGTTCTAATTTTTCATTATGCGAAGTTTCAGTTGCACAGGGCGGTATCATAAAACAACATAGATTACCCGATCAATTGCAAAATTTAGCTGAACGTATTGGTCTTAGCTCTAGGTATTATCTGAAGACGAATGGAGTTAGTGAAACTTTAGTACCTGATGAAATGGCACCAGAGCTCCTAAGAGAAAGTGTAGTGCATTTTCTTCAACTGAATGCTGTTGAAGTGGCTGTGCAGCTAACCCTACAAGATTTTTGTATCTTTCGACAAATTGAAAGCACTGAATATGTTGATGATCTTTTTGAATTGAAAAGTAGATATGGCACACCAATGTTATCACAGTTTGCTGGACTAGTAAACAAAGAAATGTTTTGGGTGGTTACTGAAGTAGTCAATGAGCAAAATCTTGTCAGACGATCAAAAATAATTAAACAGTTTATCAAAGTAGCCCGTCATTGCAAAGAATGTAAAAACTTCAACTCCATGTTTGCAATCATATCTGGATTAGGGCATGGTGCTGTTTCAAGGCTCCGTATGACCTGGGAAAAATTACCAACCAAATATAATAAACTTTTTTCTGATTTGCAAATGCTTATGGACCCATCTAGAAATATGTCTAAGTATAGACAGCTTGTAACAACTGAACAAGGCAGATCCCCAGTGATTCCATTTTACCCAGTTGTTAGAAAAGATTTAACATTTATTCATCTTGGTAATGATACTAAAGTAGAGGGAATGGTGAACTTTGAAAAATTGAGAATGATTGCTAAAGAAGTTAGGACACTTACAAATATGTGCAGTTCACCTTATGATCTCATTACATTGCTGGAATTAGGCAAGCAACCACCTTCTAATGCTATGGTGGCCCTTAATCAACTTACAACAGGTGTCCAACAAGGTCAGGTGACTGTCAAAAGAAGGAAAAAATCTTCTAATGTACCTAATCCAAAGAAAATGTTTGAAGAAGCACAAATGGTTAGGAGAGTCAAGGCATATCTAAATAGAATGCATGTAGAAACAGATGAAGAAAGATTGCATGCATTATCATTAGAATGTGAAGGATCTGGACCGGCGCCAATTGTGCCGCGTCGGCGGCATCCATCCCCTTCTCTGTCCACAACCAGCAGTGCATCTTCAGCCAGTGAAAGCAAAAAGAGTTTCGCTGGGAACAAATTTGGAGCAGCTTCACCACAAGCAGTTCGAAAGCTGTTAGCTTTGTCTGAACCAGCTAAAACAAGACCACATCAACCTAGACCACCTCCACCAGGCCCATACCTTGTTCCCATCGTCGAGACGGTCCTGGTCCAGGTATATGCTGCTCGCGAGCAGCCCACGAGAGATCGCATTCTGACACGCCTACACCTCTACCTGTGGACCTATCAGCCGAAAGCAGCAGTGTCACGTCGTTAGTTAACTTGCCATTAAGAAAAACTGGTTCGGCCACCTCGAGCGACAGTGGTCACGGATCGTGTACGACGGCCAACTGCGCGCGGCCAGTTCCTCCGCCACGAATGCCCTACACTCTCGCAGCACAGGTCGCGCGGCTAGAACGACTGAGTCGTGCCCACTCTCACGAGGGCGTCACGCGTCCCTACGATTATTATCACGATGCTCCCGACGACGAAGATGACGATCAACAGGTTTCCGCTGTTTAAAATTTAAAATACTCTTATTAATGTCTATTTAAATACATCAGTTTTGTAATCTCACGTGACGAATAAGAAGCACATTACATACGTTTTTCTCAAATTTTAATATTATGAATGAAATCTTGTATGTATCCTCTATAAATAAGTTTAAAGACTGTATAATTTTAACATTTAATTAAAAACGTTTCCTAGTGTTATATAGTGTAAAATTAATATTTCGTAAGTCATGCCTCTAATAATTTATAGTTAAAATAATATGACCCACCATGTTCCAGTTATATTGTCTAGAGATGTTTTAATGTTTAGCATTATGTATAGGTGTTTTTTTTAATTCACCTCTTGGTATCTCTACATTCCGTTGTTTGTATATTTTATTATTATTATTATTTATAATATGCAACCTAGACCAAATAATAATTAAAGTACCTTTTAATGTTTACGACTCAAGATTGATTTTAAAATATTTCTATGTGGTAGTAATTTTTGGTAGCTTTGAGGACCAATACTGAGTTTGAATGTTATTTCTTATTATAGCAGTTCGTAGTTTGTTTATATTATTATTGTAATTAAACATTGTAATTGTAAATAATAAGACTATATAATTAATAGTTCATAAAACGTTTATTTAAATCTTATAAATATCTTATTCAACAATTTATGTTGTCGTGAGTAATTTTGGCATTTGTAGCCAAATAAATATCTAATAAAAAAAAACAATTATCTTTCATTGAATTTCCATATACAACTATCTAAACTGAACAAGGTAATCGACTTCGAGCGGATGTAAGTGTGCAGCGGGAATAACGAGGCTATGTAATGGCGGACCCAGCTCACAATATTGCATATTTTCTAACGTCATTGCCGCTATTTTCTGATCAGGAGCTCCCACTCTTGATAAACCAATTGCCATATTACTTTTCGTAATACCTGAAATAATAAAAAAATATGTTGATGGTAACAAAATATAACTGCAATCTTATTATAATAAATAGATAACTATCTACTAGCGGACCCGGTAGACGTTGTCTTGCTCGGATGTTGGTTTATTGAATATCATAATTAAGTGCCATCTATTGATCGCTTATTCAACCTATCGCCGGCCGCTCTGTCCCCGCATTGTAAATCTCTGATATCGCCCAAAACATTAATTATAATGATATGCTGTATAGGTAATGTTTATCTGCATAAAATGCACAACGTATCTAAAGTAAAATACTTTTGTAAATAATTCATTATTTTTTGTAATATGTAAAAGATAAAAATTGTTACTTTTGGAGTAATGGCTACTTAGAAGATAAATAAATACAGGTATACTGCCCACTGCGCCAACGGGCCAGCCTTACGCCATACAGAGATAGACATAGGCCATCGCTGACTATTTTATAGATCTTTTAAAGATATAAAATTCCGTGCTACATTATTTTTATCTATCTCATACGGTTTAGCCAGCAGTTTAACTTACAATTCTCTGTATCTACTATAATGTACATATAAACCTTCTTCTTGAATCACTCTCTTTATAAATAAAAACTGCATTAAAATCATAGTTTTAAAGTTGTTATTCGTACAAGGATGAGACACGACTTTATTACATATTCATCAGATTTAATTGTTATAAACGGATTTATTACATATTCGATAGAATCAGGCGTTACTTTGCGGAAATCCATGACATGCATGAGAAACTAAACTACATTGCTTTATTACGGATTAAAGCAAAGTAGTTTAGTTTCTCATGTATTACATATTCGTCACAATTAATTGTTTTAAACCGATTTGAAAATAGGAGGAGGTTCTCAATTCAACCGTTTTTTTACGTTTGTTACCTCAGAACTTTCGACAGGGGGAATCGATTTTGATCATTCGTTTTTTATTTGAAAGTTGGTGGTAGCAGAAATGTTGTTCCGTTTCAATTTAGTCCTGCTCTGACAAGGATCAAATGGGCAGGCCATTTATTAGTCTGTCAGTGACTTACAAATACTGTTATTACTGTTTCAGGATTCTTTACCGTTTCCCGTAAGTAACTTGGCGAGTATCATTATTTAGATATATTAAATACTAGTTGTTACTCGCGACTTCGTCCGCGTAAAATTATTTTAGCGAGATGATACCATAGCCTATAGCCTATACTCTTCCTCGATAAATGGGCTATGTAACACTGAAAGAATGTTTGAAATCGGACCCGTAGTTCCTAAGATTAGCGCATTCAAGCAAACAAACTCTTCAGCTTTATATATTAGTATAGGTAAAGATTAGATAAATTTTCGGGTCTCTTCGGGAGGGACGCAGGGAACATGTAAAAATTTAAAGAAAGAACTGAAAGGAAGAAATATTATGCATAATAGAAGTACCTGCATCATGTTTATTTTCTATTATCTGTATCAACTGTTGTGCTGCTTCTTTCACCGACATAAACTTTGGATCCATATACTGACGTACTTTCTTTGTCAATGATTCTTCTGTAGGTTCTTTCACTTTTATATCTAAAATAATAAAAAAAATATTTCTTCATTTAAGATATTACAGAAATGGTTTCTATAATGATGCTTTAAAATCAAGATCTATAGTAGACTGCCGATTTTTAAATCAGATTTAAAAGGCTTGACTTGACTTCAAATAAATGTATTATGTTTCTTATGTAAGAAAATATTTTGTTGTCATTTTTTTAAACTGATGAAAAATAAGAGACTTAAAGTATAAATTGTAAAATATTTATAATGGAGATGCCACAAATAATGAAGTTGCAGAATATAAAGTGGTTCTTTTTTTATTCCTCCAAATCAACAAAGTAGTACTAATTACACTGTTTACCAAATTTGTAGGTAGTCCAGTAGCAATGTGTACAATGAAAAGCTATATATTTTAGAAACGCATATAATTAATGACAAAATTAAGATCTTTGGTTTCAAAAAGTGAGACACAAGTTAAAGTTAAATTTGTTTGTACTATTAAAAAAAATATTGCACACCATTAATGGCAAATTGAAACGGGACTAAAACCACCTACACTTTTTGCAATGAATATGTCTTTATCTTTTGAATATTTGGGGCATCTTCAATATAAAAGAGGCCTTACAATAATAACCAATTACTGATTTTTCGAATTACTTTTACATAATCTACAAAACAATTACCTAAAAGACAAAGAGTATGTAGATTTCTTTTATAATTCTCAACAATTTTTTCAAAAAAACTGTCTGGTTTCCAAGTCTCTGTCCAGAAGGGAATTGAAACGGTTTCACCAAAATTGTAAAGTTGAAGCCCACAACAACTCACTGCATTCATTATTGATGCATTATGAATAATCTGAAATTGAAGAAGTCTTATAGAAATGAACCTAACAATAATTTAAAACTTGTGAATTAACATTTACTTAAGTATTTTCAGCTGTTAAAATATATATTTGTTAAAAATCCTGCTTAAAATGAGTGTTCTAATCTAAAATTGTTTTTTCAAATAGACTTTTATAAGTATATATGAACATCATATGTATAGTTGACCAAGAAATTGGTTAGCCACGCTAAGGTTGAATGTTGTTTGCACGTACATCAATTAGTTAAAAGGCTTATTTTTACTTGTTATGCATTACGTTAATTTGTAACAATAATCTTCAACTAGGAAACATCATCCAAAATGGTAAAGGACTTTCTTGGTCGACTATGCTATTATTACTATTTTTTATCATTATTTAATAATTTGGTGATAAACTTTATGTTTTAAAAGCTAAGTTTATGAGGGTCCCTCGCGCACTAAAAATAGGACTCTTTTTAGTGTGCCAAGAAACAAACTGAGTATAAACTAATTTTTTGTTATCACCAATTTCATAATAATTCAGAGTTTGACAAGCATATCAAAATGTTTCACACAAACAGGTTGGGTGAGTACAGTGTATGTACCTTTTATCTCAGTATTATGGAAGGTAGGCATATTACTCTACTCAATTGAAACCAAAACTAAAATTGCCTTCTTTCCTTTTTTGGAGTGAGATCAGATGTCTGAAACCTAACAAAGGAAAAATTTATCAGTATACTATCTACATCACATATTCTAGTCTAGTAAAAAAAACTTATTATTTATTAATTTGCCTACTAACAGTAAAATGTCATGCAATAATAAATATATTATTCAGACTAATACATCATAGATCTGAAACTTAAGTTTTCCTAGAATTTTTATACAGACCTGTTGATCCAAATAATGTATTTGTTCACAAATATATTACAGACCAGAATAGATGGCCCTACTGTAGGGTGAACGGACCGACCGCTGCAAGCACCAGGGTCTTAGAGAACGCCTCAACAAGGGGCGATTCTTAATATACGATTATTTAAAATATATTTTATATTACAAAATATAATGAGGCGCCATAATTGTATCACGCGCCATCCTAAAATTTACCTTGGGTTAGCATTGAGCCCACCAATATCAAACAAGACTCATTATATGAATTATTTTATACATACCTGCGTCTCCACACCTAAATCTTTAGCTCGAAGTAACATGTCTGTGTGAGTTGTTGCTCCTAAGGGATCTCCTACTACTAATAATGCTATGTCTTTTTCTTTCGCTTCCTTTAAGATATCATCAATATTACTTTCACATAACTCTCGGTCTGCTACAATTAAAGGTCTACCATAGAAAAGTTCCTGTAGTGAAATATAATTTATTAATGTTATGTGCAAAATGATATTTAACTCACTCAAGAAACTCGTAAATAACTTACTAGAGCTTCTTTTCCAACAGTTAATACAGATGTATATGCTTCCAAGAATACTTTATCACATTTTTTTACTATTTCTAACCCTTTAACAGTAATATCCTTAACGTCGCCTAAACCGAGCCCTATTAAATAAAACATTTTTGATAAGGTTAACAGTAACTAGCATGCAATTAAAAAAGTATATATTTTCAAAAATTCAGCGTTTAAATTTTAAAGCAAGTGAACTGTACAAGTGATTATTTTCATATTTATTCATTCTATGGTTGTACTCTTTGACAACTGAGTTCAAGTTCATATTTTCAATTTTTTTTTCTTGAGATAAAATTTTGTCCACGCTAACATAGGTGCAAACAAAACATTTTGCCAGTTGTCTAGTTTTCTGGAAATGAGATAAAAGTGATTGCATAGTGAATTTTTAAAAAAGAAATTTCTTTTAAAATTCACTATGCAATCACTATGAAGGATGAAAATTGAAAATAAAAGTAATGAGATGAAAAGTTTATAAAGCAAACGAGAATGCGAAACAGCTGATCAGCGTCGTCCATCTACACCTGCAATACCACAGAGCCTTGTGTATAAGGGTACTGGTTGCTAAATTTTTTGGAATTTGTTGATACGCAAAAGTACAAATATTTTTATTCCATAAACATTTTTATTCATGTGATTTCCTTTTTTTCCAGTCTACCATAAAAAAGTGTCGGCCGACAGATATCATTACAGATTATATTACATCTAAGCCGGAGCCAGACATAGCCCAAAGTGCTTGTACAACTTGGTCCTTGAAGAATACAAAGTTCTACAAAACTTTGCGCAGCTAACAAAGTCCCTGGCCACAGCCATACGACATGATCATTCAAAAGAAGTTATGTCTGGCGCCGGCATTATAAAAAGTATGAAACAAACTTCAAAGTCAAAGAGTAGAATAGTATTTTTATTTTGTTAAATGTTAATCTAGATTTTAATAGGTAATGTAATATATTTACAAACATTTATACACTGATTATTACTTTAAAAAATGTGAAATATATTTATAATCAAAAATAATCAACTGCAAGCTATTGTTAATGAGAATAATATAAAAAACACCAGAACATTTTCGAAATGATCTCAAGAAAGGGTCAGAAGGCTATCAAAGAAGGTGTAGTTGGAAAATACGTGAAAAAGGACACACCTCCTGATTTGCCTAGTAAGTTAATAAAAATCGTTACATATAAATAAAAGAATATATGTGAGTCCAGTATGAATATAATACGCAGCAGACGTAAAGTAATATTTCGTTTTTCAAATTGCAGTAATAAATGTTTGGACGACAGGAAATAATAGAAGACCACGCAGTCAGCCATTCAGCTCTAGTGATGGGAACACTCAAAGTACGGAGAATAAATTCGGTAAAGCGCAGACCATGAGTGGTCATGCTGGCAAATATACACCCAGTGAATCAGTACCAAATTTGGCACAAAGGTATATATATGTTCTTCAGAAACACAATTCAATAACATTGCAGGAATGCAATGGTGTATAGAGAGTAAACATATTGTGAAAAAGGAATTTGGTCTCCTGTACAAATGGGGATTATTAGATTTATCACAATATTACTGTGAAGCACCAGATCAAAACCTGTCACTTGTGGTGAATGAGTGCCCACTCCATCTTCTCCCTGGCGGCATATTCAATTTACAGTTATAGAGCAGCAGGCTTGGTTGAGGGATCTGAACTTGAAATTGTGATCTATGCAGAATGCCATACACAATGATGATGAGGAATGTTGCTATTTAAGATTTTCATTTCCACATTACATCTTAATTGAAATGGAGTTACTTTTTATTTTATATTTCTTATTATTTAATTATAGGTGCTACAATTTTAGTTATATTCAACCAACTCCAAGAAAGGAAGAGGTTCTCAATTGATCTGTATTTTTTTTATTTTTGTTATCTCAGAACTTTCGACTCCATCAACTGATTTTTTGATTCTTTTTTTATTTGAAAGCTGGTGCTTCCTGTGTGGGCCTATTACAATTTGGTCCAGTTCTGTCAATTTGATGTTGTTTTTTTTTGTAAATTTTTTAAATATTATTAAATAGATAAATTGTCAAATGGATATTATAATTATATTAAAATGTTTCATTTTAGGTTTGCAAACTTGTCTACTGGAAGTGAAATAGCAAGTACTTCAAGTCATTTCAATTCACAGTTTCATTTAGATGCAAATTTGGTAATTGACGTATTATATTCACTTTTATATAGTGTCTTCAACTGGTATGACAATACTTGCTTTTGTTATAACATATGCTCGCCTTCTAATTAGCATATAACCTTAGATATAACAGTAGATTCTTGAAGTTAACATTGCTTGGAGCTTAGACATAAAATGTGTCACACATCAAGGGGGGGGGTCACCAAAATGTAACATTGTGTGACAACAGGCAGTTAAAAGCTGTGTGACATCGTATGTCAATAACTAAATTTTTCAACTTTAAACAAAAAATTATATAGCGAAATTTACATTAAAACTAGTTTGGCTTGAACGTCTTTGAGATGGAGATCTCCTTCAGCTCTAGCCATCTCTCTCTGTCAGTTGCTGCGGCAGGTCAGTCTGTGACTACTTATAAGGTCGTCAGACTTATATTACATGAAATAATTAAAAGAAAATCTGTTTTGTTGATTGTGAAATGTCTCACTAAGGGGGAGAGGGGGTGTTCGAAAATGTGACAAGGATGGGGGAGAAATAAAATATCATAATATTTGTATCCCACACTACAGTTATATTAAATACTGTAATCACTCCTATAACACGGAATGTTTATTGAGCATTCTAGGAAAACGTGTTATAGGAGTATTCTCGAACACATGCTTGTGCGACCCCTAATGTGCATAATATAATATTATGTATATTATAGAACAATATAAATGCGTTATATGAAAACTGTGTAATAGGGAGGATTACAGTATTATAATCTCAACAGTAAAATAATTTCCAGGCATCACATTCAACATTAAACGAAATTGAAGATTCTTTCAGTAGGCAAACCAGCCATCGGTACTACGCTCATGCACAATCGGAGGATCCAATATATCAAAACCAACAACAGGTATCAACATACATCATTATAATTGTTAGAATCAGACGTCACTTTGCAGAAATCCATGACATGCATGAAATACTAAACTGTTGTTGTTGTTGTTTATTTAAGTATGTTGTGTTGATTGTTGTTGTTGATTTAATCAAAGTAGTTTAGTATTTCACGCATACATCATTCTCTTTATATATACAGGTTGACTGGTGAGACACAATACTCAAGGACCTGATATTTGATGATCATATATGATGAAAAAATTAACATTAAATGTAAATATCAATTAACTACTATGTGAGATTAAGAGAAAGTTAACTAATTATGATGGGACGCATGTCCATTTTCCCTTCAAACCTATTACACTCATTCAAAATTTGTTTAATAAGTATTGCCAAAAAATTGACTGAATTAATTTTATTTATTAATAGATATCGCGTTAAATTCCGACTGACAGCTGTTATTAAATCTTTTTTTATAACTGACCAGTTCTTTTACCCAGGGAAATCCATTTACGAACTAATTCTTTCGAACGGCAAATTAACCACAGAACGTAAGGCCACACTTATCTAATATTAAGAATTTTCAAAAATTAAGTACCAAATTTTTATTACATAATTATAAGGAGAATCGAGTACTGAGTACAAATAAAAATGAATGTTAAGCGCATAACTCGAGAGCAGCTCGACCAATTCGTCTAATATATATATATATATTTTTTTCGTATTCTCGTTAAGGTACACGGAATGTTTTAATAAAAAGACAAAATAAAAAACTGGTCTTTGGCGGAACAAAGATGTCTGGTCAATTTCGTCTTTTATAAATAAATTAAAATTGAAGGTACATGTTATTGACCTTCTGTTCTCATATTTGACTAATCAATACGTGTAAATTGAAGGGTTTGTTTGTGACCTTGAATTTTTTTTAACTAATTGCATATGACATTTACGACACCTTTAGCAAAAACGCAAGTTAAAATATTTTGTCTGTCTGTCTGTTCCGTGTAATCTCTGAAATAGCTGGACTGAGTTGCCTTCAACTTATGATTGATTGGTAACTGATTTTACAAGGAAAAATGTAAGCTATTTTGCTTTTAGCAAATTATTAGGGTTCCACGCAAAACAATTAAACCAGTCATTTGTTAAAATCACTGAAACCACGCAATCAAAGTCGCGGTTTACTGCTACTCACTATGTACATTTTGTCTAGATATAGTGGCATGTGTGTGTTGTCTATTTTACAAATTTCTATGCTCTTTTTGTCATGGGCTTCGAACTTGAGCCTTATCAATTTTGGTATCACTGGAACAAGCAATCCATGATTCCACATGGGTGTTCTTAGAAGCAGGAAATTCCTAGAATATTACACGGCTGTGCGCTCTTAGACATAACTGTGATAAAGGGGCGAAATTTAGAGTATCAATCAATGTCCGGTGGTGAAATTTATAAAGAAGAGTACCTTCATAATAAGGGTATTCATAAGAGTGGATATCTTCGTATTGTGACATTGTGTGACAACGGGTAGGGTGGTCAAAAGCCTTGTAATGTCACATATCAAAATTTAAATTTTTGCCTTTTTTAACATATTACATGGAATAATAAAAGCAAACTGATGTAACACAAAGGGCGAGGAGGAGGGTTTCGAATGTATGGCAACCAGTGGCAAGGACGCGGCAAAGAGCTACAGAATGGTAAAATTCGTGTGACGTAGTTTATGGAAGACCACTTAAGTGTTAAAATTTGTGATTGGCTTTTATTATCAATAACTCCCAGGTCCAACAACAGAAGCAACAGCAGTATAGCTCCCGGGAGTCCAGTATGCCGAGGATATCCTCAAACATGAGCCTAACTCCTAGACTGCACCCGCCTTCACCGCACTCTATCAGGCTGCACTGCACCGATTGTAAGTAATAGCGGTATACTGAACATTAACATTTCTATTATCTTCTTCTTCTTCCTAGCGTTATCCGGGTCTAGTACCAGGGCCCGCTTAGAATGTAGAGGATTTGGTTGTGGGATATGTTAAGATGACCAATTGCCATCTGACGCCATCTTCGGAACCCCCACAATCTCTACAACCTTACGATTAATACCATTCATTAATCGGGTTCCACTGTTTTACGTGCTTTCCGAAACACGGAGGAGGTCGGATAACAAACATAAACCAGTACTAGAATGGGTCACTCATCTATCAGCCGCTGGCAGCAAGAGCTACTTAACCTAGCGATCGAATCAAATGCCGACCACTGAGTAGGCCACGACCTCCTCTCACATTTTGTTTCATCTACATATATCTAAAAATAAGATTCTTTTTTAGTTTTACTAAAACTATAAAACGGCTAGACCAATATACATGCTGTTTGTTTGGTTTAATTCCCCTTATATCTAGGAATAGTTACAAGAAAAAAAAGAAAGGGAAAGTTGAAAGATTCTTTTAAAATATTTATAAGAGAATAATTATAATGTGTAACATGTATATTGATACTAACTGCAAGTATTAAAAATTGTTATAGTGGAAATCCTTTCTAGTGTATCCCGTAAGGAACCCTAATACTTTCGCTCTGTACGTCCGTCCGATAGTACAAATGTCCTCCGTGTCTTAAGAATTTCCTAACTATTAGAAGTAGAAACTTGAAATGTCCAATGTTGATAGGACATGCTAAAAACTCATTAAGAAACTTATTTTGAGCGAAATCTGACGACAACTTAGCAAATACATTAATCAACTTGCCCGTTGGCGCAGTTCGTCACTGCCTTCCGCTCCATGGGTTCGATCCCCGCCTCAACTCTGGGTGGTATTATCTATTTGTATGTATTAAAATATTTCAAAAAATAATATGTGCAGAACAGGCGTCCGTTACCTATAACACAGGCATTAAGTTGTCTACCTTAGGAACAGACGTCCGTGCGTCATATTGTCTTATCTATTTATTTATTTATTATTGTTTAATCCCTTATCAGATACGGAACCCTCCCATATAATCGTGTCTTGACTCCCTCTTGGCCAGTTTTTTTTTTTAAATTTGTTCACAATGTTTTCAGCTTTTACAACAGCCAGTCAGTCCTCCCCTATCTACTCGAACTACGTAAACACGCCCGCTCTTCCGTACCACAACAAAGGTGGCAACATTATATCGTCCAGCCAAGGTAAGTTCTGCAATAAGGATAGAAATCTTTATATGCCAAAAGTATTTAATGCTAATATAATTTTCTTCTATCCCTACAATAGAGAAAGCGTTTTTTTTTCAACTCGAGATCGCCGGCTGGTCGAAATTCGCCTACAAACCTTTTTGCATACAACGACATATATTGTTCTATTCACAGAAAAATAAAATATGACAATTTATGTAACATACGGTTGTCACCATAACGCTTTGACGTCATCCAATAAATGTGTGTGTAAACGGTGTACATCGTCCGGCATTGGTGTGCGTGTGGTTTTATTTTAATAATTTAATATATTAATATTGCATATTATAGAATATATTAGCATTCGCACACCTTCCTCCATATGAGCTACAATTGTACCAAATTTCATACCCTAATGAAGTTTTCGTTTCAAATATTAATATATAAATAACTTATAAGAAATAGATGAGTTGTTTAAAACTTCTTCTGCATACCCATAATTGAACTTTGAAATGAATTTACAATTTTATTCACATCAAACGTATTGAACTAAATATTAATTTATAATATTGATCAAAAACAGTAGGAAATTACGAAATAATCCAGAAATCACCGTTCGCGTTACACTTCCACCAGCTTACTCTCGCATCTTAATGAGTCGCCGGGAGTTGACTCGATCGCTAAGTTAAGTAGCTCTGACCACGGGCGAGTGGTAGATCGGT
>JANCMC010000007.1:899998-911000 GCA_024363005.1 Charaxes varanes
ACTAATTTTATATGTGCACCGCGTAGACTTCACAATAGCTTCTTTTTGATTTGTAGTGAGATTTTTGGTTTTGCAGTGTATTTAATATTATATAATTATGAACTTTCTTTAATTAATTTAAAGTTTAAATTAAAAAATACTATGTTTATATGTTAACTGAGAAATATTTATATATACTTTTTTTAAAATTTTAGGTGGGAATATAATATTTGTGGGTCACGCGGCCACGCTGGACGTGATGGCGTTGGCGTTAACTCGAATCGGCAAGCAGCAGGAGTTCCGGCCGTACCAGGTCAGCAAGCACCTGGTGCGGGTGCCGTACTGCGCGCTCGGCGCCGTCCGGCCCGACCCCTACACTGTGGTGTCACCCCCCTGCCCGCCCTCCATCAACTCCAACTCCGGCAGGTTCGACTGGAAGCTGCTTTTGGATTTGGACGACTGATTTCTAAGATAATCAAAAATATGTATATATAAAAATATTGCAATGGCTCATACGTAAAGTATCGTAAGCCACATTCTTCAAGTAGAATACTTAACTTTCAAATTAATAAAGTTAATAGAACTCATCAAATTGATTACGAAAACTTAAAAGAGTGAGTGGCAAGAATGTTACTTACTATACTTTACATGGGAACCATCGACTTATTAACTTGTAAAATCCATACAAGTTGCGGCAAAGACCTTACTACTACTTAGGTTTTGAATTGTAACCATTATAAATCTGTGATTATAAGTGTCTTGAACACCATTGTCAAAGTCTCTAACTAAATACTTGTTAATACCTTTAAAAGTGCAAATCTAACCAACTATGTAAAATAAAATATCTGAAATGATATAATTAATGCATAAAGTAATGTAATTCTCAACTCAAAAGAGGCTTTAACGCCTGAATAAGACTATTGTGTCATAAGAGTATGAGATAATCTGAAATAAATTTTAGAAGTTTTGAACTTTACTTGGGTTCTTTTATTAATTTGGTGGAGAAATCGCTTTTAAGCGATTAGGCCGTGTGTTGTACGGTTTCTAAGTAAGTTATATACTTACTTTTTTCTTGTGTTACAATAAGGAATATTGTAATGTAAACTTGGCATGCCTTAGTCAATTAAATTGCTATTAAGCGCGTATTTGATTTTCTTTTAAGTTTATTTTTAAATACACAATAATAAGATTGTTGTGTCGGAAAGTGTGTCTTTCACCTGTGTTTGATTTTTTTTATGTTTCAATTCCAACTTAGATTCTAAATTTAAATATAAGTGAAGTGTTTTTGTTAACATTAAGTAATATTTAATTACCTCATTATTGGCATTTGGTATTTGTGTTCAGGGCTTTTATAGCTATGTATATTTTTGTATAGATTTAATTTTAATATGTGAGTTTTAATCTTATAAGATATAAAATAATTAAAAAGTGTTGCGATCTGTCATTTCCTATATAAAATTACCTCATAATCCTTAAAATATTCAAAATAATTTTGCTATTTATGATCCTTTCACTATATATTATTGGTATTTTAAATAAATTTTTTCATAAATGACGTTGTTTTTATTTTCACTTTCCAGATTATAATAATTTAATATTTCATTGCTTCGCTTTTTGACTATGCTTACAATTTACCCTTTATTTTCTTACTCCACATAGGTAAAAAGTTCAAACAAAAGGGACGGTATATATATAAGTGGAATTCGTAAATAGACAAATGACGAGATTATCTATTTAATACTATTTTGTTTGTTATGAATTGAAATAAGATTAGTTATACTTGGCATCCACGTTACAGTTACTGGAGGGTTCAACTTGATCAGGTAAACCGGACCGTGTGAGGCAAGTGATTTTTGAAGCAGGGCAGGCGACCGGCGCAAAATGAAGTATCATTTTTCTATGGTACACTGGTAACGTCGGACTGCATAGGCATATCTGCACAATTATCCGTCCGACGATCGTAAAGTGCAGTCCAGCCTTTAGGGATAAGATTCCTTCCCTACTTACTAAGTTAATATGTAGTCATGACTTCATTTTTAAGCATTGTGACATCAAAAAATAAGTCTACTTGGGTTGCCTACTCACTAACCTCAATTTACGTGTATGTATGTTTTTTTGAGATATCTTTAGTTTTCATCTTAAAAATCTATTGCAAATTTTATTTGTGTTGATTCAACGTATATTTGATAATTATTAAAAATAGTTTATTCACATAGGTACATAGATGATATCCGTAATATATGTTGCAGGAGGCAACATTATATTTGTTGGACACGCCACAACTCTGGACACCATGGTCGTCGCTTTAAGAAGATTAGGTGAGAAGAGGATGAAATTTCTTCCGTATCGGGTCAACCAGAATTTGAACAGAGTGCCTTACTGTGCGCTAGGCGCCATGCGAGGGGTTCCTTGGCAGGTTGTGTCCCCACCCTGCCCACCGTCTCTTAATACGGGATCTGGACGTTTTGATTGGAAATCTTTGTTGGAACTAAAATTAGGATAAGTAATAAAAAATATATTTCGAAATCTATCCCCGTGCATCAAAATTTTGCATATTTTTTAAAAAGTTTCAAGTCAGTTCTTTAAATATTTCCGCTTAAAATATACGTAACTTGTACCTGTATATTTTAAAGACATCTGATTCTTATAACTATTATACTTTGACCAATATATTCGCCAATCTTGAGACCAATACGTATCATCGTTTTGAGTTACGGTTTTAGTAACGTTGTCCCAACAATATTTTGGGAGAGTAGGCTCAAATTGTGACATGAGATCAGTATGGTACTCTTATTAATTTAGAATAATCCCCTGTATATTAATCCACATTGCAATTGGAAGAAACCGAATGAACTTAAAACGTGGGAACGTCATAACAAACTAACGTTGGCGTATATATTGTCTAACATCAAGAACTCAAGGGTAATTTTTATGAAGAATAAAAGAACGATCGTTACTGGATCGAATGGTTGGTACAATTTAAATGCACGCCACTCTACTAAAATCTATTAGTTTAAAGTAAATATGAATTGCAACGCTTGTTTGTTGAGTGTGCAGCAGTTTTATTTTAAGCTCAAAACAAATCATGCAATGCGAGGTCAACTAATCGCGCTATTATTTAAGCGATTTAGACAGGCGTACATTTTTAGACTGTACGCACTGTACTGATATAGTTTAGATTATTAAGTTAGTAAAATAATAGGCAATAAAATATAAGTAAATACAATTTAATGTTTTTATTTATTTATAATTATAGAAGATAACGATTTTCATATTTCTTTTGAACAAATATGATATAATAGTTCACTTGGCACGTGTCTTTATTAACGTATTTTATATATATATAATTACTCAAAAAGAGATCACTTATTCTTAATATATGTACAGTGTCTTTAACGCGTCGTGTTTTCCGATTTTGTATAGTTTATCTTTTCGGACAGAATTTCTTCGACAATCTTTTGTATCATCAGTCTATCCTCGACCTTAATGTCTTCAGGTTTTGTTTTATCATCATAAACTTTTCGATCGAGCAATCTTGCGATAACTTCTTCTACAATCGTATCTACATTTACATTTAGACTGCTGCTTATATTATTCATATCCAGACTGTTTTCTACATTTTTTTCATTTAAAATGTCTACGGGTAACTCTACGATTATAGGAACATCATCCTCTAATATGGATTCTTCTTCAGGTATATCACCTCTACCATCTTCTTCTGATTCTGCATCAGTGACGTCATTATTTTGTGTTATTATGTTGTCAGTAAGTTCAACAGCGACATGTTTATGTCGCTTCATTATTTCTTTTAACTTTTCCTTTGCTGAAGCGACGACTTCATTACGAGTTTCCGATTTAATTTTTGCTATTGCCTTTTTCTTCCTCTCTTGTTTATATGTTCTTAAATCTTCTAAATCTTTATTAGTTTTCAAAGGACTATCAACTTTTTCCCCTTCTTCTTGAGATCCATTATCATTTTCATGGTCAACTACTGTAACGGTAACACTTTCGGAAGAAATTTCGCTAACGATCTCGTCAGCAACTTCATCTAATCCATCTTTATTTTGTTCAATGTCTGGTGAATTTTGCTCAGAAGTGCTATCAAAAATTTCCTCACTTATATTATTATTAATTTCAGACTCTCCTATACCTATTTTACCGACATATTCTGCGCTTGGTTCAATATCTTGTAAATAATTATTATTGAAAGGATCATCCCTAAAATTTTTCCTTTCTAAGATAAAAATAGCAGGTTTTGTTCTTATTTTAACAGGTGGAATTAACTTGTAATTTACAGAAATTTGTGAAAATGACTCTACGCTATCTAATATAGTATGCGTTTGGGAAAATGCTTTCAAATTTGGTGAATATTTGCTTTTTGCTTCAACTAATAAATGAGTAAATCCTTGTAATTGCTCCACTTCCAACGATTCGTTTTTACTGTAAGTCCATTGATCATGAATTTGGGTAAACCTCGTGACTCCCGTTTGGGCCGCCAGGTTACTGATATGTACATTGATGTAGGGCTCGTTTTTTAATAACTTATGAAATCTGAAATTGAAACATCTTGAAAATTTTGCAAATCTATACATCTAATCAAGTAGTAGAAAAGGAGAATCTCTTTATAGGATATTTTTACCTAAAATAGAAAGATATAGCAAAATTTCAATAGCTGGTGTTTTTTTTATGTTACAAGGGGGCAAACAAGCAGGCCGCTAAGTGCCTACTGACGCTCATGGACATCTGCACAACCAGGAGGCAAGCAGATGCGTTGCCAGCCTTAATGAGTTTAGGCCACTGGGAAGTCTTATGTTCACCAGGCACCAGGAAGCTGGTGTTATAAGTTGTAAGGTTCTGCACAAAAGAACTAAAAACATTGCACAGAATAATTTAAACTAAGGCGGACGAAGTCGCGGATTAGTGCTAAGCATTAATAAATATTCTTTGCATTTAACCACTAACCTTATCATAGCCACCCCACCTGGGTAATTAGTCATTGCAACCAAGGACAATGCTAATGAAAATGCCACATTAGACACTATGATAATCACTATACTCCAGAAAAGTAACTCATATATGGGTGCTTTAGTCCGTCTATTATATCTGAAAAACGAAGCTGAATGTAGTTTTTAATTAAGTGGTAAGAGAGAATAAATTCCGAATAATTTGATGACTAAAACTCACATGTAGGAACAAGTAGCAGCCAATGAAATATTGAGCAAAGGAAATACATAAATTATAAATCTAAGCTCTTTGTGAGGCAGAAATGAAAACAGCAAGACGTAAATAACGGCAGGAATCACAATGGGTATGATACGTCGGTCCAGATATAAACCAATGGGCAACAATACAATACTTGGTCCGAGACCGCGAGGCAACGCTGAGTAAAAATACCAAAGGAAAGGTGAAGTCTGTACGCTTTAATGTAAGGTTAATGAGGTAATTTGTGAATAGAAAAGAAATAAAACATTACACACTTATTTTCATTCAATATTCTTTCATGCCAGTAATGTATGATATTTTTCTGAAACTCGAAAACCTCTGGGTCGTTTTAAATTCCTTTTTTTTTGTTTAATTGCCCTTATTTTAGGAAAGTTTTAAAAGTAAAGAAATAAAGGTCAGAAAATTATTTAGAAATTCAAGAAAATGCAAATTTGGTCGGAACTTCAAAGAGATATCATACTAGACCTTTAGATTGATGTGCCATGTTATATTATAATTTCATAAACCATTCGTTTTATAGAACGGACAGGAGATTGATAAACTGATTGCAATGAAAACAAAATTCGGGAATGTCAACATCTTCTGTGTCCGCTAGTTGTCCAATAAAAGCAAAATAGGGGAATATGTTTTTTTTTAAATGAGGTATGTGTATTGAATTATACCATGCTGTACACATGTACAATAGTCCGCTATCAACCTGACAGAATTCTCACCTGTTCATATAGAAACAGCTTTACTTTTGTGTTTTAAATGAATATTAATATTAGAATAAGAAACACAGTAAAATATTTAACAACTAATTTATGGCTTTTTATAAATCGATAGATATAATAAGTACATAAACAAACATATAGAGACAACACAGGACCGAGTGACCTGGTGCTAAGTGCAAAGTAAAGAGCGATGAAGTGGCCAGTGGAATGTGACTGATCCTAAGTAAATAAAGGGCAGGAAGAAGATGAAGATAGATGTATAGGATATTCCTGAGACTAGTCTCATTGTTAAGGAATAAGAAAAATTTCCATATGTGGTTCATAAAACAGATTTCAAAATGTTTTCAATTTTCAAAAGGATACACCCCAATTTGAACTCTTGTTCAAAATGGTATTGTACCAAAACACTTCAGCCTCTGGCCATAGCAGTCGTTTCCAAAAAATTGAATCAACAATTACAGTTACTATGACTAACACAAGGCCAGCAGGAACCACTATTTTTATCAACCTGAAATAAGATTATCCATCATTAAATATATAAAAATGTTTTGCTTCTTACACTATTAGAAAGATGAGAGACAAATTTCTTGGCATTCCATGGATACACTGTGTTGGTGCCTGGTTCATCACATTGCAGAGGAAGGCACCATATCAGTGCCTGCAACTTGCAACCCACGTTTAGGTTTAATAGTACTCTTAATGGCCATTGCCACTAACACTCTCCTTTATTTACTGCCTTCTCCTCTCCTCTTCCCTCCCCAGCCTAGCCAAATCAGGTCTAATCCTACTAGTGCTGCTTTAGATGTCCTGTCTAATAAAAAACTATAAGTTTTACAAATACTACTTTCTCAAAGACCCTAAGAGTATCATCACAGAATTATGAACAACCTCCTATTAGAATAAAAAAAATTATATAATATTACACTTATAACTTACGATTTAATATCAATTCTCTTGAAGTAAAGATCCATAACAAGGTACAGACCAAACAACATTGCTAGTTCAGACCGAAATATGACAATAGCTGCCCCTGCTGTTATTATATACTGTTTATGTTTCCCCATTAGCCATCCTTCCATTGATAAAAGAACTGGAAATTAATGCAAAAAAAAATTTTCTTTTTGTTTTCTTGATACTCTTATTATAAAAATAACCCTGTGTGTGTAAACAACCGAAATAAAACTTCTTTAACCTGATCTACAAGTATGTGTAATTGTACTTTAAAATTCCTTTACAATTTTGTTGACTTTATATTGCATACATTTTATTTACAGATAATAGGCCTGCACTGAGTCTTAGATATACGAAACATAACACTATCTATCTTCACTAACTTATATCTCCCTCTCAACTTCTATTTGCCTCATCCAATCACACTTTTTGTAACACTTTTAACACACATTCACTATCTTAATTTCTACTTACCAAGAGGTAAAGCCATTATATTAGGTAATGGACGGCTCATATAAAACATAAAATGATATTGAGTCACACTGATTAAAGAGAACCACCAAGCTAATGTGTGCCCAAACAGTTTCTGCAAAGCATTTCGTAATCGACTCCATGCTGCTATTACAATCAATGCTAGTGTTAGCCTCACTGAAACATAAATCTATTGTGAATATCTGGCAAAGTTTTAGTATACTCCTTGCCCACTCCCAAATAGATGTACAGTCAAACTAATTTTGTAATTTATGAAAAAAAATTTAAAATTCGTTTCGCAGAAACTACGATCTTCCGCGCAACCCCTCTTTGGGAGGGTACTACTTTCCCCCTCCTGATTCCCACCTTCCCTGCCCCCAATACTGCGTACAACTTTGTATAGTCGAACCACAGTAGGTAGGTATTGCATATTTTAAAAATAACTGCCAAAAGCTAAGAATATACTAGTGTGACTGCGTACGTACCAACATATTGCATCCAAAATTTATTTATACCGCATATGTGCAATATACCGACAACGGGTGCAGATAGAATAGAAATTACAAGTGGCCCAATAAATGTTCGCGGCACAACACCCGGGAACTCGTTGTGATCGTACTGGAAAAAATAGATTACCAATGACGAAAGTGCGCAACATATGCGTCCAAAATTAGAATTTGTTTTTTACCTCTGATAGGTTAAACTGATGATACAAAATATCATGAGAGGCTTGGATATTAAAGCTTTCCTCCACTTTTGTAAAAGGACACAGCAGCACGTGCA
Source organism: Charaxes varanes (assembly GCA_024363005.1). Lineage (NCBI taxonomy): Eukaryota > Metazoa > Arthropoda > Insecta > Lepidoptera > Nymphalidae > Charaxes > Charaxes varanes. Next base: position 908,119 of record JANCMC010000007.1, read on the forward strand.
AGCTAGCGACTATATAAAGTAATTGAACCATTTCTTTTCACTTATGATATTAAATTTTTAAAAATTATCAGCTTAACCCATAGCTCAAATTTTCTATTCCCGGAACAGTCAGAAAACTCAATTCCTAAACGTCATAACAAACCTGACGTTGACAATTATAGGCACGACTTTACAAAAATCTAATAAATTTAAATAAACAAAAAAAATACAAAACGTAAAATTTTAGATTGCTTTCTCAACAAATACAATTTTTTTGAAGAAAGCATGATTTTTCTTATCTCTTCTTTTCTCTTTCCTTATCTCTTTCTTTACTCGTCTCGTGATGTGAAGCAAATGTATTGTATCGAATTAGTGACTTCAAAGTAAAATATTACTTAAAAATTTGGCTTATAAATGACTAGTGTCCACTCTTTATTAAAAAAACCTACAAAAAATAGTATTAATCTATATTATATTAATAAGTTTCATGTACAAAAAAGAAAAAATTATCCAATATATAACAAAACGCAACTTTGACAACAATCGTCAACAATGGTGGAAAGGATTCTATGACATTTCTGAGGCAGTGTTCGTTTTCTGATACGAAAATATCAATAATGATCAATATTTCAAACAAAATAACAGTTGCGATAATATTTTAATAATATTTCGCTTAATATAAACACAAATCTTTGAGAATGTGTGATGTTTGTTCAGAGTTTTCACAGCTTTTATTAAATTGTAAGTTACATTGTTTCGAAATCTTGTGATCCATTAAATTTTACGAATACTGTCTTGACAAAGCGGTGTTTGTTTACATGGAATATATTTAAGAATACCTAAAGTGTACATTAACAACTTATGTGTTTATTCTAGGTGAAACAAGATTAACCGACGATGTGTCTCAATACCCAACAATAAGTCAACCTGAGCTTGAAACTGTGCTAAATTATATACTTTCGTGGCCTCAAAGGTACGAGTTTCCTATTAGATTGGAATATTTCATATCACGAATGAAATTATGAAAATAATCATTCGAAACTTAACACTTCTAATATTTAAAATAGATTATTTAGAGTAATATTTTAAGGGGGACTTTTCGTTTAATTTCAATGTTATTGTCTGGTTTTTAGGTCATAATTCTGCGGTAAATTTCTATGGACCCATTATTATGACTTGAAGCTCTAACATAGTTTTGTTTGTAGTTCTATTAACAGCTTCTATAAATGATATTTTATTAAAATGATATTTGATTAAAACTTTTATAATTTTAGGCAATGTATGTGCTGTTATCGAGATGTGAAGAATTTTGAGAGATTTTATTTAGTAGTCCAAAGTATACTTTGCCTATCTGTGTGTCAACTAAAGCAGCTTAAGGAGGATTTAATAGTGTCTGAAAAAGCACTTACAACTTCTGGAAATCAAGAAACACAAAAGCAAAAAGAGGTTACAAAGACATCTAACGATGAAGATGAGAAAGACAGTGATCAGAAAAAAGAAGAGAACAGAGAAGAAGATAATCATGAAGAACCAGAGAGTACAAAGTCTAATGAACCTCTTAAAACAGCTGAAGATGAATCACCTAGTAATGATAAACCAGCAGCTTTAAGTGAAAACCCGGAACTGTGGTCAATGCAACAGAAAGAAAAGCTAATGCATATAGTTTCAAAAATTTTTCTTTTAAATTTTCCATTGTACTTAGCCTGTAAACATTCAGCTCTTAGCCGCCTAGATGACCTTTCAGCCCAGGAAATATCAAATTTAAGTTCATACTGTGATCTCCACGATACAGAAATACCTGCTTACTTATTAAGAAATGTTAGTTTATTTTGCAAATTAGGAGGCGTGTGTGCCATGACATCAGTGTTTGAATTTGCTACACCCGCAACTCTACCCCTTTCAATGGCCCATGCAATAGTGGCAGCTGTTGGTAATTTAAAGCTATGGCTGAATTTTAGAGCAGTAGCTCAGTTATTTATGCCTCTGAGAAGTGAAATTCTTAAGTACATGTGCAATTTGGAGGATAAGGATTTAAGGGTACCTGCAGTTAAATCAATGGCAGGTTAGTACAGTGCAAATAGTAAAAAAATGTTCACCCCTCCAAAGTATTCATTTCAACATGCAAAACAATGTGTAGATGCTAATACCCGAGCTTGTCAATATCATTGGCTTAAGGTGTGTGGTTCAGTTTCAGTTTACAATAAAAATGTTGCACACACACAAGCAAGTGTTGCAATGAATTAGTCGAGAGGCATGTATTTTTAGAGTGATTCAATTCAATTCATTTATTCTTTTTGCTTGCATGTGGTTAAAAATATAATGGTGTTACATTTAGCATTCATTTGCACATACTACCAAGAGTTGGCGTACAAAATGTTATTTCGATATATATGTAAATGTAATAATTAAATATATACATCTAATAAAAGCTCAAAAATGGAAATAGATTCTAAAGTCATAATTTATTTGAGCCTCAATAGCTCAACGGTATAAGGTATGGACTGAAATCCGCAACATACTCGGTTCAAACCCCACGGCCGTTGGGGTATTGTCGCACCCACTCCTAATACAAGCTTTTAATTTAAGCTTAGTAGTAGGGGAAAAGGGAATATTAGACATACCTAAAAAGTATTCCTAATATTCTTTAAAAAATAAATTGTAACAACTGGCTTTGCCTACTTTATGGCGACTATTATTAACCAACTATAGCTTATAAGCTATAGTTTCAAAAAATGATCTTTATTAAATAATAGAATGTCAAATATGTAATCTTATTATGAAATGAAATAACTAATAAAAAAAGTTGACTAGAAAAATTATTTATACCTTGCTTACATTCAGCTCAGGTCTGCTGCAGTGAGCAGGAAAGTAGGCAGGAAGAGAAAAAGAGTGGCAAGGCCTGA
>JANCMC010000007.1:1012105-1022216 GCA_024363005.1 Charaxes varanes
TTAATTTAATTATAAATTCGCTAATCTTTACTTAGTTTGTTACTTTTTTCTCTTTTCGAATACTTTGTTCTTTTATGGGGCTCATCAGACAGTTCCGTTCCAGAACTCAGCCACGCGAACAGCATCATGTATGTCCTAACACCCGCTCATAAATAGATTTATTGCTGTATCAGATAGAGCAATTGATGTGACCGACTACTGGCCCGCTACTGTGTATTCCAACAATTTTGTGTTTCGAAGTTCACAAGTTTGCTATTGAAACAATAAGAAAGAGAAAGATATAAGCCTAGCACTGCATAATGTTTGCGGCCCAGGTGTAGGTTTAGGATCCCGTTACTAGACGCATTAAGTCCTCTCTCTCCTCTGCAAAATGTGGTATTAAACTACAGCAGTAAATTGAAAATATTGTATAAACAGGAAATTTCACATTTATAATTATTATTAACTTGTCACAGCACTCGCGCGCAGTTTCCGCCGCGATACCGCTTCGTAGCAAGCACATGAGGAAGGACCGCGGACGGGTTCGGGTCGCCGGTCAAACCCGATTGTTAATGACGTGAATTAAAACTGCGTATTTATAATAATTATGAATACACTTACGTGAGCCTTAGTTTAAAAAAAATTGTTTTTTTTTTTGTCAAGAACTTCGTGGCATAGGTACCTTTTTTAAGATATAGATACAGGTTTCCTATTTTATAATCACCAGTACTGATCATTACAATGATAAAATATAGCAAGATAAAATATTCGTTTAAGTAATATATAAGAGGAAAAGTCCTTAAAACCCGATCGAAGCACAGAATTAATTACGACCATCAAAGAGCTTTTTGAGATTAATTTACCTTAATAACTACGAACCAAATTAACGTTTCAAAACTTAAACCTATTATAAGTTTGTTTTTGCAACTACTAACAGATTCCGCGAAGCTTAAAGTTTTTATGAATTTAACAAGTCCCGAGATTAATGAACATTTTCCTTACATTTTCCGATAGAAGTTTCTCGATTCTAGTTACTTATTAATTAAATCTTTCGCTAGAAATTTACCTTATAACGTATTTTAATCAGTATAATAAACTCCCTTTTCTCCTTCAGTTTCAGTTTAGAGAACCCAATGCTTTGAGAATATTAGGCATAACTTTAAAAAGTTATGCCTAAAGATGTTAGAAAAATAGTCACAGTTCTCCCTTATTTCAGAACTTTTATTGACTATGTTCATTTGTTTTAATATATCTTTAAAAGTTTACGCAAATATTTATATAATCTTGAGAAAAACCATATGCAAAGAAGAATGTGAAAGTGAGTATTGATTAAATAAAGCATATAAATAGTTTCCAAATATTAATAAAAATAAACTATACTTACTTGAACATACATAATAGCTCCTATACTCGTGTCTACCGCTTCATGGTAAGCGCAGATAATCCATAATAAAGCTGCATAAAATATATTGCACAAAGATTAACGTCACACGGCATAATCCCCTTTGGAGTACCAAAATATCTGCACTGTGTCACATTGATTTAGATGACATAAATAGTTTACGAAATTTTGGCACAATTTCCAGAAAAAATATCAGTATTGGTAGTACATAAATTAAAAAATGTGTCTTTCGTGATTTTTATTAATCGACTTCTGACATTTGTTCTGAGTAATTTTCGGAATAATTTTGACGGGAAGTTTATTAGAAACTTAAGGGCGACTTTTAAATATTTATGTTCCGGAAAAATTTAAGTTGTAAACACGAAACTAGGGTTATTGAATTTACGTAAAATTTACTATTTAATAACAAAAGTAGATGCCTACGGCAAGAGAGGAGGTAGTAATGTGGTTGCCTTTATTTTGATATAGGCATTACATAAAGCATTTATTTTGCGAAGTTGCGTTCGCGCTAAAACACTTTTTTTAGTCTGTGCTTATGACATGAGCTGTCAGTTTATGTGCCATTCATAAGGGTCCTCGATGTTGCCAGTGACACGCAAAAGACATCAAGTGGCACAGGGATACGAAAGCAGGCCTTTGTATCATTATATTTTGTGGGAATATGTTTTTGACACTTGTATTTCAACTGATTTCTGCTATTATTTCATAACAAGACACAGCCATACGTACACCGTTCTTATCTAATATGAAGTTACAAACTTTAGTGACTATTAACGCTATAATTTTTGTATTTATGGATCAATTGCGATCGTACTTTTTTAATATATTTTTCACGACGGCCAGCAGAGCTAATAACAATTATAATGGCATCCAAGTTTTGGACTGAAACATCGAGAGGAGAATTTAGATAGTCAGTTTCTTTTGATATCATAACAATTAAAATTCTAGTTAAAATTAAAAATAAAAGGTATAATTGTCACAAAGGAGGAATCCAATTCAGAAGTTCCTATTGTTACAGAAACACGTGGCGGTGTTGTCATATCGTCGTATATTTTTTTCCCCATTTATATTCCCGATTCTTCCTACCGTCCAGACATGTTATTATTATTCTATTCTTCATTCACCTATTGTACAAAGAATGAAGCGAGGAACTATAGGTCTGTGTATAATAAGCAACAATGTCCAAGGCAAAAACTCAAAGTGAATGTTGGAAGAAAAATGTTACGCGCCATTTAGTTTAGAATTTAAAACAAACTAACATCGTATGTAAACACTATTGTCCGGTATTGCCAGCAGAAAAATATGCTATAATGGATTTCTAAGGACATATGTAGATGAATGGGATGTCTTTTAAACAAATACTTTCGGACTGGCGTGATCGTTCCGACCTTTGTAATTAATGATAATTCACTACATAAATTGTCTGTTTATTTAGGTTTATTAATTACCCAGTTAGTCAAAAATAATAAATTTGATAATACCGTCGATGTTTATCGGTAATTAGTTTAATGAGCATTTGTTTTAATTACTTTTATAATTGTTAAAATAATACATTAGTTTTTTTATTACAAGGGGCAAACGAAGAGGCGGTTTACCTTAGTGACTACCGACGCCCTTAGATATCTGAGCCATTAGAAGGCTCGCAGATGCTTTGCCGACCTTTAAAGAGGGGTTAAGGCCAACGGGAACTCACAAATCGAACGAAATGCGACAACAATACCATTACTTGACGTGACAGCATTGCCGCCATTTCAGGCCTATCTTATGTGAGAAAAAGGTACTGGTACCAGGACGCGCCGGCCCAATTTGGCTGTAGACTAGCAGGACAACAAGCGTGACCCCTGAAATTAAATAAATAGATAGGAAAGGAGTAAAGGAATAGATAAGAGTACAAGTATATAAAGGTTGATTTCAAATCACTAGTACATTTATCACATGGATACATTTCAATGTGAATAGAACCATACATTTCCTTGCTATCCCAAACAACAGTTGTAATGTAAATAAATTCTCTTGTGTGGAAAAAATTCGATGAGTGTTTTATTATGATGCAGTATGTATATGCAACGGCCGTCTGTGTGTCCGTTTATTCACGGTAGCACAAACGTGTCACGGTCTTTTGACAGACAAAGAAGAGAAAAATCCTCATCAACAGTGTGCCACAGGAAAATATACCGTATGGCATATAAATTATGGTTATTTTTATGTGAACTTTTCGTGAAATGGTTGTAAAATAAATCGGTTTAACTTTAAAGGCGGATCTCGGGTTTTGGTTACGTAATAAGCACCCTGCGCGTGAGTGGAAATCGAGAAATATTTCGTGCGCGCTAGTGATGCCCACGTATTTTCATGCATCGATATTATAACCATTTTTGAATGTTTTTACTTCGGACCAAGCGTGGATCCAGACTTTAACAAAGATTGTTTTTTGTAAGTAAGGTATTGAATATAATATTACCAGGCTTTCGACCTCAATAGACTGTAAAAGTGTGATATAGTAAGACGAAAAAGCTAGGTTTTTCCAAACAGGATACTGCTATTGACGTTTAATTAGTAGGGAAACAGAAAAGTGTATTTATAAGGCATATGTGAAAAGTGTATTTGTAAAGCAAGTAATGGGTGACAATGCGTAATAATGTAAAACTTAAAAGCTATCGCCTTAGTTCAAAATCTCCTTACAATGTTCATAATAGTTCAACAAGTATCTATATTATTCTTCGAATATATTGAACTAGTTGTTCCCGCTACTTCGTCCGCGTAAAATTAGGTAATAAAAACAGATTCAATCTTAGCGTGATTTCCTCGATAAATGGGCAGACTCTAACACTGAAAGAATTTTCCAAATCGGATAAGTAGTTCCTGAGATTAGCGCGTTCAAGCAAGCAAGCAACCAAATAAAGTCTTTAGCTTTATGTATAAAGTATAGATTTGATTGTTACATACAATAAACCATATACCGTATATCGACAAAAAACAAAAAAATGGGCACCGCTAATATCCGCTTATGCCAATATTTCTTTAAGAAACAAAAATTCGCATAAAAATAGCAAACAAATATGCACTTTAAAGTAAACGGAGAAGGATTCAATTTATTTTTCACTAATTTTTTTTTTCATTTTAAACCTTGCCTCTGTTTTGGTGGATAACCACGATGAGTCAACCATTGGCATTAAGTTTAAAAATTCCTTATATCTTTATGCACATTTTATAAAAAATGTAATAATATCGCTAGTTAGCGATAAGGCCGCCTGATTATGCTGTTATCTATGCATTTACTGTATAATCAATGTTTTTGTGTACAATAAAGACTATTCATTCATTCATAAGCCCAAAGTATTCATTTAATTAAAACAAACAAATGAACTATATTTATAATCTCAAATCTGAAGACTTCTTGAGCTGTCTTGGTAAAATTAGATATTATTATAAAATCGGTGTCGTATAATATTTTAAATTACTTAATTTAATTACAATTCATGAAAATTATTGTTAAACAACTCTGTTAGGAGCAATGTACAATAATTATAATGGATTGCACATAAGACTTCTTTTATTTCTTTTAGACATTTGTACAGAAAATATAGTATTTATTTGTATTTGCTGCAACAATACAATTTTACTTCCATTGGGGACTGTGATATGCGTAACGCAAACACAAGTGCTCCATACAAGTACATTCCGAAATTGCACTTAAAATTTACCTGTTACTATAATAAGACTTCCTGAGCCGACAAAGGGTGTCGGAAATTCGCCACGCCCAAATCAAAATACATTATCGAATAATAAATCCGAGTTTAAAAAAAAAACGGTAGAATCTAGCAACATCGAATGCGATTGGGGAAAAAAAATTGCGATGCCGTTCGCACAATCAATCAAGCGCTAAGCCAATAAACCTCAACGATGCGCTTTTGAATTTGGAATTCGATTTTTGCCAAACTATTGTCGAGGATGGCCGGCGGCGGCGCGAAGCTGCCTTGTCGAATTGCACAATGAAAGGGCAAGCGGAAGTGAATATGCCGGTGTCTCTTACTGAATAGCGGGTTTGATGCGTTCAGGAACTATTGAGGTCGCCGTGGCAATGTCAACGGACGTACAGATAGCAACGACATAAAAAGCACAGTCACAAACTGTGGAATTTCAACTAAAACTGTCCGTGTCAACGAACCTCCTTCTCCTGTATTTCTTTATACAAGTAAAATGAAAAAGAAACTTACGGTTTACTTGATATTAAATGGCCAACATTTTAACTGTTGTTGTTACCCATATTCCTCCCTCCGACGTTCACTAAGTCAGAAAAAAGAAAACATCAAAAATACAAAATTCTTTTTAAGAACTTTTCAACTCTGTAAAATAAATTTATGATTATTTCATATCTTTTAACTATATTATAATGCAACATTTCGTTAATTATGTACTTAACTGAACTTATAGATGTATTTTTTACTACATGTAGGATCTTGGTCCTTAAGTAGAGGATACTTTAGACAATATTGTATAATTTTGTAATTTTGCCTAGTAAAATATATACCTAATTTTATATCATGAATATATTACCAATTTTGTTAATCACATTTTTGCCAACCGTACACGCGATTCAGAAACGTTTGTAAAATATTGTATAACAATACAACGCCCCCTGTTGAATAGAAAAACAGCTATTGTAACCTTTGTGAAAAAAGCCCAGGGTTGCTAGCTATAAAATTAAACATACCATAAAAGGTTGTAATAATGAAATATGTATTACACGTATAATGTTGTTAGCCCCCGTTTAGGAATGAATGGCCGCTTTGATAGTCCATTTGACTTGTTGCTTTTGTGAAAAATTGTGCGTGAAATTCGTCGAGATGTGATTGATTTATGGGCCGGTAGGGATGTACCTTAATGGCTGATGGTTTCCCTGATTACAGGGGTCGTTAATAGTGATGTCACGCTTGATATAACTAGGGATAATTTAGGGTTCATTGAAAATATCTTTCAATTTGTACTGTTTACGACAGATTAATATATCCTTTTCATTTGTCTTTTTTTATGCGAAACTAGAAAAAAATCTGTAACATGCTGTAACTTTCATTCTAAATCACCAAGACCATTACACAATCTTTGTCTTTCTACTTTTTGGCGTCTCGAAGAAATCGGCGCTAATCAATTGGTTTATTGCCATAATGGATTATTGTATACATCACAAAGAAGTTAATAGCGACGAAACGAATATAGGTCTATGCCTTTCTATAAAATAGTGAACATGGATATTATAAAAACTTTTGTAACTAATTCGAATAAACAAATAAATATATTGAAAGTATTCAATAGAAAGTTGTACATCATATTTGCTTCCTTGTCGTCGTTGATAGATGTATTCGAAATTATGGGCAGCCTACTTAAACCTTCACTTTCTTAGCCAGTCCGAGATGTAAAACCAGTCCATAGTAATTAGTGTTAATCAAATAATGTCGCCTTTAACTTCAAACTGGCCGCTTCCGGTGTCTAATGGACTCTGGAGGCTTAGAAGGTGAATTGGTTATCAACATACTTTTCTACAAATTTCAATTATATTTTTAGTTCTGTTATCGAATGAGTGAACAATTTTGTAATATTAAAGAAGATAAAGTCTTTTGGAGATGCAATACATGTAAAAAATATATATACACATACTTTATATTAACGTTATTGAGAGATTATGCATGATATCTCAATACTCATATAATACATATCTCAAAGGCCGGCAAAGCATCTGCGAGCCCTCTGGTGTTTCAGTTGTCCATAGGCGTTAGTAGTCCGTCTGCCCGTTTGCCCTTATTCAAAAAAAAAAAAAATGTTAAAGAAATATTACGTGTCCTGTTTCATTTGAGTGTAATAAAAATCAACCTTTTTCTTCTAATCTTTTTTTAAAATCTTTGTTTAAAAAAAATCTGTAATCAATGATTAAGAATTAGTATCGTCGAATCTTATACTAGGATTTGGCTTTCAGAAACCGGCACTAAGTGTGTTATAAATCTTACGTACAAGCGACTTTGCAATGATAAAAACTGCTACAATTATCAGATGTCGTAAACACAGGAAATCACTGAGCTCAGAGATGACATTAATTTACAAGATACTGGAGATGAGGTGTCACCCAATTGTCAAATCGTTCGCACAGTTTAATGTCAAGATAAATAATGAGAACTCTTATCAGAGATAGATAACCGCTCGTGGAATCTTCCACTAATTATATAATTAGTGAAAATGACACGAAAGTGTTCTCCGGTTGGTAGCGGGAGGTGTGTCTTTAAAATGGAAGGATTATATTTTCTAGAAATATATCAAGATATTATGAGCGTGCTGACGCAAATAAAGAATTATGTGTTTGTCATGAGGCCTGGTAAATACAATACCTAAAAGTGTTCTACATCACAGAAGATCGACACGGTTTTTCCTATTATATATTATATACTTATTTTGAGTATTCCATGTACCAATTAAAAAATATTTTGAACAATTATTCGTGAAAGGTTTTCAGAATACATTCTCACGATCATTTATACAGTACCATTGAAGCCGGAGAACGTTGTCTTTCCCGAATTTTGGCTCGTTTGCCAGTTAAACCATCTCCTTTACATTTTTTCCATAATACATGACATTGGCCGTTTGTTTTATGAAATAATAAACTATACGGTACGTCAGTCAAAAGTTATAGTACGAACGTCATCTATGGAGTATTTTGAAGTAGCGACGGCATCTGTATTTTTTAATCATTCTTTCTTTGCTTTTAATTTTAAACCTTCCCTACGATAAGGGGAATGAAGCAAAACAAATTGAAATCCGTAAAGCGGTTTTCGAGTTTTAACAAAACTAACGAACAGCGGTTGATATTTCTATACTCGTATATGTATAGGATAAGACCTGGTCTTTTCTATTTTCTTATAAGGTGCCGAGACATGGACTGTAAGAAGCCGAGATAGCAACAACATTGACGCCTTCGAGATGTGGTGTTGGCGGAAGCTACTACGTGTATCTTGGACTGCCATGCGCACTAACGACTTCTTATTAAAGAAGCTTAACATGACCTCACGACTCTGCACTATTTGCCGACAAAGAGCCTACATTTTCTTCGGACATATTATGCGGTCTCCAAAGCACTGTCTGGATAAACTGCTAATTCTTGGAAAAATTGCCGGCAAACGTACCCAGGGGAAAGCGCTTACACGTTGGTCCGATGCCATCAAGAAGGCGTCAGGCGGCAGCATACGGTCCACTCCACCTTTGACCGCAACCGATGGAACCTTATCATGCGTGGTCACGATCCTCAGCACTGAGGGCACGAGAAAATTAAAAAAATAACAATTCATAAGTCTGCATTCCTAATTGCATTTGTATTAAGAAACGTTAGGATAAGCTAACCTATATTAGTTTCGTAGTTTGTCTATTCTTTAAATATTTCTTAAATATGTACACTAAACATTTACCTCTAAATAACATAGAATTATGCAAGTCAATATTAATGGTGTACCGTTTACAAACATTTGATAAACAATATTTTTCATTACAATCCAGAGCATATATACGATTTAACAATAAATATTTACTTCAATAAACGCTAGCCGTGTTTGCCAGTGAAATAATATAAGACTTGACAAATTCATTTAGGATATTATGTATCAATTGTTTCGTTAAACAATTGTATTAGCGGAAATCTTTGCATAACATTTTTTTATTACTATGTTAATATATAATTTGCCTATGGTTGTTATTTGCTTACAGAATATTTGTAAGATGCCGTAAGACTTTTACTGTCGAGATTGGGTGGACTCCAAATATTTTTTACGTACATGAATCAGCGCCATTTCTATATCGTTTTAGGCGAAAAAAAAACCTTATTATTTCTAATGTTTGTTTGATCGTGCCTTACCATATTTCTTTAATTTTTAACGACCGCTGGATCTGGTTAAACTTAATTTTTGGTTAACTATAGTTTTTTATGAAGGTTTAGATGAAATTGATATATAAAAAAAAAAACTAATTCTAGATAAGGAACGACAAACCTTACCTGCTTTAATACACATCCTTGACGACCTAGATGATGAAAGCGTAGCGTCTGATAAGGTACAAACGTTTTATACTTACATTTTCCCACCAGCGACTTAGTCCGCGTAAAATAAAGTTATTCTTAGCTCATAGAAGATATATGTTAATTTAGGTTACGATGGGGCTGGCATGTTCGTAAAAGAACAAAAGTCCCTAAAACGGTAGACCAAAAAAAATAAGGTAAAAAAAAATTCAATTGAAGCGTGACGATTTATATATATATATATAACCTTTTATCGATAAATTGGCTATCTAACACTAAAATAATTTTTCAAATCGAATCAGTTTTTCCTAAGATTAGCGCGTTCTAGAAAACAAACAAACTCTTCGGCTTCTATTAGACTTGGGTTTTGTAAATGACATTATCATTTATCAAAATTCACAAAAGGTGTATTGAGAATATAGTTTCTGGTAATATATATATATATATATATAGATAGGTATATAAAACCAATATCTTATGAATTGTATAAGACTATTAAAAGGTAGAGTTCGTGAGTTATTAATTACCACTTCGTTGATGACGACGGGTAGTGGGATGAAGAGTTATCTAGAAGTGACCTAAAGACATATTCGAAAATGCTAAATACCCACTTAAGTATGAATAAATATTTTTACTTCACGTTTGACTATTTCTATTCATTTATTATTTTGGAAGGCAATCTA
>JANCMC010000007.1:1053330-1063826 GCA_024363005.1 Charaxes varanes
ATTCAGAAATGTTTTTCGAATACGCAAAAAGGTGTGGGGGGGGGGGGTTTCTTTTATGGGGGAGGGAACACAGACAGTGAAGGTGAGCGTTCGTTGTTAGTTTAAAGAGGATTTTTTAAACCTATTTAATATTGATTTGGGTATGAGATTATCTATTATCTATTAATTCTTTAGGTTAGTTGTTATGAGATCCTAATACATGTAGAATTAAAGAAATCCAACACAATATTTATATTGTATTAATTATTAAATTGCTCAGATGAATAAGAAAGAAAGTCATGAACGTGTAGCTATCGTACTGTTTTTGATATAATATATTAAATATGTACTTATTTTGCGAGAAAGTTATAAAGCCCCGCTCAGGCGCTTTATTGTTGGGGGACGTCGGTTGCTTATATTTATGCAAAATTAGATGCACTGTCAATTAGTTCTTTAAGATCAGCAATCAAGGGAGAAACCTGCTGTTCTAAGCTGTTGTGTACAAATTAGGGTCAATTTGAATATTTGATGTGTCTCAAGATGGTTGCACCCAATATTTGACCTTAAAACTTGAATACAATTAGCATCAGATTGATATAAGGCTGATAGGATGCTAAATTGGTTTATATTTCGATGTATATGGTATTAATGTGTATTGTTTGTACATGTAACAATCGGTTGAATGAAAGAAGAAGTAGAAGTTCAGGAACTTGCGATACAATATCATTATTTTTTTTTAATCATGCACTGTTAATAATTATTTTAAATATTAATAGTACGTTTTTTAAAACAAAACTGTTAAATGCCATCTACCTTGTTTACGCTGAACACTATGTCAAAGCAGCTTTCCCAGATAGTTCCTTCCCCTTTACATAGATGGCGCTCAACCATTAAGATTAAATGTTATTTTTATTCAAACCATTTTGCCTATATTTTAATTCTATAGAATAGCTATTGTTCTGTGACATTCACTTATAATACATGCCTTTACTCGCAGCTTGCCTCACGAATGTAGTTTTTTATATACATGAAAGGTAACTTGTGTCCCTTTCTTTACGTTCAATTTTATAATGATTCGTTTAGCGGATAAGACGTGACAATATCACAAAGTAACTTACTAGTTTGCATTTAGTTAAGTTTTATATTTATTGAAAAAAAGGGGAAACTGGGCACATAAATAAAAGACAATGTTCAAATAAAAGCTTAGCTTTATTACTCCTTATATTCACGAAGAAACATCCCTCAGTGGTACCAACAAGTCTCCATGCTGATGTCTACTTTACTGACGCTTTACTTCGTTTTCCATCAAATTTTTGAAATTTTGTTTTAACATATTTTAGAACCGCCAATTTTTACCAATATATGAACGCAATATGCAACAATCTACACGTCTTACGACCGTTAGATTCAATTTAGATACATTTTAATTTTGTATTTCTTTCACAATACTTCCATTTTAGTCTAAAACATCAAAAATTGTTAGATCCTAACATTCACGGACAAGACACACGCTCGAAAATATAAGCATTATGACAACGTGATACATTTATATTAATGTTGTATTATTAATAATCGTAAATATTAATGTAGGTTAGGTTAGTTTTGTGATATTAGGTATGATTTGTCAGAGGCCCACAGATTACAATAGTGACCCGCTTTCAGCCATTCTAAGACAAATACAAAGGAATCGTTTACATTAATTTTTCGTTTTCATTTTTCACCTTAAAATCGCCTTTAAAGTTATCTTTTTACACCCAGAACCATATAAACATCTTTTAGTCATTTATATATTTTTTTATCTATATAACTGGTTGCCGCGCCGCCCTCTCGCGCCCGGGACGATCAACTTTTATTTACAAATGGTTAGATCCTAAACTTTTAATATCCGATACTATTCTTAAAATTAAATACAAAAAACGCATGACCCTCTAAATTTACCTACCACTTTTGTCACCGCTATAATTTATGAAATTTTGATTTTTTTTACACCAACTTTAGAAATATGCAATACAAAAATACTCTTTTGAATAAAATTTTATACACCACTCATTACATCGCCTAAGCGGGCCTGAGACGACGGCGCGGGCGCCCCGAAAGAAAAGCTTTGAGCCTCGTAACCTTAATATCTTGAAATTTGTACTAAATATATCGAACACAAGCGGACGCGGGCCCTACTTACTTAGCCGAAATGCGAGGATGTCGAAAACAATGCCTAAACCCTAGTCGAATTTTAGTTTTCCTTAACGACACCTAATCTCTTTTCCGCCTGTCAACGGGGCAGATAAGAGACCGTGTGGCGGTAGTGACGAAATTTCTTAATTTTGTTCATTTAATTTTGAATCTAATTTTATCACTGGCGCCGCGTCCGTTCGCGGTAATTTACATATATATTATACGAAAAAGTGTCGCACGGCCTGCGACTCGTCAAAAATATAATAACAACATAACGTATAGTCACATACAAACACACAAGAGTACGAAATGAACGTGTATCGCTGTTACGAATGAAGACCACAAGGATATTGAAATTATCGTTTATTTTAGTACTAGATATATATACTCTCATATACAAAATTACGAACGCTCAGATATTTCTGGACTCTTACGTTTTCGACCGGCGATGGATTTATGTTGAGGCCCTGTGAGGCACGGGCCTAAAATTATAGAGCCTACGATTTCAGAACGATTTAAATTAAACGTCACACTAAATAGTGGGAAATCCACAGCAAAATTTTAAATAATTTTTATTCCTCTCCTAATATTATAAAAGTAAATCTTAGAAATAATTTACGTTTTTTTTTTTTAAATTTAGAATGAAATCTAAGGTAGTTAGGCAACCTAAATCCATCACTGGTTTTGACAGAATATCGACAAATCGTATAGGTGTCGAGCGTTCAAGCTATTCTTACATAATACTTACTGATTAGAATCGGCAGTATTGTTTTCAGATCCTAATAGTACACCCGTGCTCAATTTTGACTTTTTATAAGACAATATAAACCAATACTTATTTTATAACTACCTAATTTTCTGCGATTTTTCCTTATTGATTTTTTTTTGCTCGTATAGAAAAGTTGATACATCTATGTGGTACATCTAATGTTTCCTAATTCCAAAAACGAAACGCTACACAATAGAGTCTACTACAATTTCCAAAATTTAGGAACCATAATACCCAAACGCGAAACTAAATATATTATACATATATATCGTTTTTTTTTTGTTCTATAATCAATTTTGAAAATAATTAGATATTTCACTTTAAACATAGATATTCCAAATATTTCGTAGACGGATTCGAAAATACTAAAAGTGTAAAGGGAAAACATTAGATACAATTTTTCACGAAACTTAAATAAACTATCATCTAGATATACACATACCGTCGAAACAATTAGTGTTGACATCGCCAAAAGGACAATTTTCATTAATCTACCATACATATAAGTTATAAACATGCGTTCAAAAGTCACACCGAATTTTGTACTTTTACAGCGGGTTAGCCCCATGATCACTGTGGACTTAATATTTCGATGTTTCGAACTTGATTTTTTTTTAAATATTAATTTAGAACAAAATTGTCAACCGATAACTTACAAAATATACGAATAATCGGCACGAACAATAAAATATCCGTTGTGGTCTTGTTGTATCTGCACAGTGAATCACTCAAGTATAAAATCCGGACGAAACAATTTATTCATCTAACAAATTATTTGATAACGTTCTCGTGTTTAATATATTACCTTGCCAGAAAATATATATGAAAAAATAAACGGCTCCGAGTATCTGCTAATTGCGGCATGTCGATTGAATACTGTTGATGGGAAATGAATACAGTGCTATTGTAAAATGTGTGTGTAGCCTGCTTTAATTATTTCATTAATTATAAGTTATTATTGAAAATCTATGGGAGAGATTGAGATAACGAATTCATTACTTACTATACAAGGAATTACATAGGTACACCGAAAGTGACTGATGTTTTAGAGCTAAGAAAGAGTGCGACTATTTTTCGAACACTTAAACGTTTTATCACGCGGTTTATCAATTCCATTTTTCAATTCGACTGAACGTTTTAAGGTGACCGTTTTTTAGCTCTAAAACGCCGCGATTATGGCAAGAACAAAACAGTAAACATTAACAAAACACAATTTCAACGTAACATGAACGATTCTCGTTCTTGAATAAGCCCTGCGGCGACTGAGTTTTACAAACTGACGACCATCTTGAATCGAGAAAATTAAACCGGGCTATTGTCGTGAAGGATTGGCTGATTGTTAGCACTTTAAAAAGTGCGCGGAGGAAAAAATTCCGAACTGAAAACCGGTTCCGAAAGGAGGGGGGAGGCTGCGTGTTTATTCTACGTACGTGTCGATGTCTCAAAAGGAATTGTCTCATTCAATCACCTAACCTGACCACTACTCCTACACCAGTCGACGCCTGGTCCATCCTAAACTGAGGTACTCTTATCATTATTGTAATAGTTCAAATGGTTACAAATGAAACGTTAACAAACTGTTATACCAAATGAAAAATGCTTACACTTGCTTAGCTAGGGCCGGCCGCCCGCCCCGCGCGTTTCCGTACCGTAAACTCAGGATGGCTTAAGATTTTTTTACAATTCCGCAAATCAAATCTCAATTGCCGTTTTATCTATTGCGCCTTACTTAAATACCGTTAGCACTAAGATAGTTTTACTTGTATTTCTTCTGTATTATTATTACCGTATTATATACACGTCGCTATACATCTCTGTACAACTGAGTCTATCTTATTGTGTTACATCTAAAGAAGAAGCGTTAAACGATATTGTGATAAGTATCCTGTAGAACTGAAGATGTGAAATTAAAATGTCTCCGCATTGTGGGGTAGGTGGCCGGCTTCTACTCGTTATAACAAATACATCAAGACAAGCGGCGGAATCGTGCTTGCCTCCGCTGTTTTACGTCTGTGTTTTTTTTTCATTGTTTTTTGATACTGCGATCGGTCGATCGGAGACAAGCGTCGAATCCGTCGCGCTACATATATCTACGAATCAAACTAAGTATTCTTCTATAGTATAATAGTAATGTGTGTATGTATATTGTATGTTCAATACGGCGAACTTTAATGCGTGTGCGTTGGGGGTGCGCGGACGCCGCGCGACGTCTTCGGTTGGGCGAGAGTTTCTATTGAGGGCCCTTTGTTATTAATTTCTTATTTATTCTTTTGTAAAAAATCAACATTTTCGAAGGCACTTCTGATCGGACGAGGTGGCCCAGTGCGTTTGTGCGGGATTCGTTTGCCAAATGGTCTGTCTGTAATTTTGTATACGGTGGGTTTTTTTTGAGATTTCGGTCTATTGCTTGTGTCGCTTTCGACTATTGTGCCTGTTTGGATCGAGGAAGATGTCTATGTGTTGCTGAGAGACGTCGCATGGCGTCCGCCTGCGAAGTGCCCGCGTCACAACTCCCGTTTTACTATTTCGACGGTAAATAGAAAAGGAATGCCAGTAGAATATCTTGTGTTGTATTGGTTATATAGGATTACAGGTATAGTATTTAAAAATTTTACTGTCGCTAAAGTCACGAATATTGTATACTTTAAAAATTAAACGTCAAAAACATGTGACGGGGTGGAACACTTCGCATTTGCACATCGGTAGCGATGCTATTATTATGGGGCCCACGCATATTTCGGAATATAATATTTTATCTAACAAATAAACTTAACCCTAGGTCCGGTGGGGGGGCTCCCCGACGATGGTCCGGACGAACTGAACAATCTGCCGAACGATGCCGAAATGTATAAATTCAACCAAAGATGTTTACAGTAATCGAAACTCAAGATGCTTACGAAAATTTTCGAATTTGGTATCTGTTTATCTTTATTCTATTGAAAAGTCTGCACGAACATATAACCGGCTATCAGTATAAAAATAATGTTTAAATTCTTCGTCTGTGGATCGAAAAATAACCCTGCTCTATTGTACTAATGTCTATGGTTAACGTTAATTATTCCTAAAATAATTATGACGAGGTAAAGGTTGACAATTTACGGCGACGCGGAGCGCGCCTCAAACGCAAGTGTTACGGGAGACGTCCAACTGAAAACGCATTCCAAAGGTCGAGGAGGGGGTAAGGGGGGATAAAGGACGGCCAAAACAAATAAAAACAACAAAAAGTTCAAAACTTAAGCAGTTAATATATTAATCGTTTTTTTCCTTAAATAATAAATCAATAAATGATTTTAAGATGTACATAACTATAAAAACCATTTACGATAATACTTAATAATAATATAATAATAATTATATATAGCGAAATATATTATGTGCAGAAATAAAATTCTAGGTGACTTAAATTTTCTCTTACTCGTTTAACCTAATGAATTTCCTAGAGCGCGGGCCGTGGCGGGGCAGGCGCTGCGCCGCGCCGCGCCGCGCCACGCCGCGTCACGTCGCTCGACGTCCAACGTACAAATTCAATTTTCAATAATTTAATTAAACTTTTTTTATTAATAATTTTGAATCTGAAGGCCTAAATGCGAGTGTCGTAAAATTTTGGTGTGCGAAACAATCGTCCAATGACTTTTTTTTATCAATTTAGATAGCCGAAACTTTTGTGTGCGTCGAGTCGATGTGCCGCTCACTCCAGCTGTTCGAGGAAGTTTGGTGACTTGAAGTATTCGGGCACGGGATCGTCCAGCCGCGAGATCACCTTGTAGATAGACTTCTTCCAGCTCTGCTCTGCATCCTTTCCACCTTGGATCGCTCGGAAGAACTCTCTTAGTGTTTGTTCAACCACGTATCTGAAGTTTGGCGGAACCTAGAATAGAGAACAATATTTTTATCAGTATATTAGTTATTTAATTTTGCTGTTTATTTTTGGGAAAAGATTAAGTAACACATTAAGTAGTTTTTAATACACCACGAGAGTAAATTGCTTAAAGCCAGTAACTATTCATCAATAATAATGATCATTACCAAGACTGTCTGTAAATTTCCAGTTTTGTTCATTCGCAATAGGCGTTCAATGATCGAACGAACGAAACGAATATTTTCAAAATGAATGAATTTACTGATATAAGTGTATACCGAAAATACTCACTTCGATGTGGTTATTTCTGTTGTAATGCAAGTTGAGAACTCTGTACAGCTCTGAGTCGCCAGCCACGTGCAAATCGTCTGCCGCCTTCAGACCTTCGCTGATGGCTTGCCGCGCGTATTTCTCCATCTGGATGTAGTAGAACTCTCTGGAACAATAGAAAAACAATATTGTAGCTATTTGTCTTTGTTGTTCTTGAGAACGCGAAAGTCAGGCCGGAGCATATTGTTAGTTTTAAGTCACAATATAAGTTCGTGATATTTGAACACTCGTTTGATCACTGAATGTGACGTGAGACTTTGAACTGTTTCCAGCGCCACACTCAGTGATCAAACCAGTGTTCAAATATTTGAAGTGTGGAGCCCGTATTAAACTGACTGAAATTTATTACGAGAGAGACTAGAGCTTACTGCTTATTATGATATTCATACTGATGTTTCTTTTACTGTAGTATTAAGTCAGGTTCTTTTAAGAATACTAGTAATCCTTTTTAGGTAAGCATAATTATTTTTTCTCTTTTCAATTAAAACTTGTCTTGGGAATAGGTGATAAAGTAGCCGGAGGAATTCGAAATTTTAACTTACAATAAATTTGTTATGGAGAATGTTTTGTAAATATATATAGCATAAGACATCAAAACTCCATGAATTAAAATTAAAATTTAGTATGTTAATAAGAAAATAGGTTTTATATAAATAGATTTTTTTCAATGAAAACTGGAATACCATAGATAGTATAATCTATGGTACTCTATTTAGTGTTGTATGGAGTGCGAGCACCTATGCTAGTGTTCCGCATTGCGAGCGTGTTGCGTGCAGGCACGTGAATTCACCTGCCGTGTGACACTCGACGGCACAATGAAAATATAAAAAGCACTCGAAAATCGCGGAGGGCGCAGAGGATTTGATTAGTCATTTTCGCTCAGTTCGCTTGTCGCGTCGCATCGCTTCGCTATCTTCGCTTCGCTTCGCTTACGAGTGCGAATCGAGAGTCTCGTGAGGCTAATTACTTACGAGTATATTCAGTAGACGGGCTAATTCGGTTTTTCGCGTCTCGTCGAGTGACGCGCGTTACTTTTGGTAAAAAATTGTTACCGGTTCACGTAACGGACGGAGTGCTTTGAGCCGCCTTTTTATTTCCACATGTAAATTTCAATTACGTTTGAAACGTTCCTTTTTTTTTTTTGATTACTCTTTGTCCTTATTTACTTCTTACTACAGTCGAAAGAATAACAAAAAAATTGGTTGTCTGTAAAGTCAGTTTATGGACGATAATTTACATGATAACGCCGAGCGCTTAGGTCTTTTGATTGCTCTGCGCTTAAGCGTGCACGTTCGGCTCAGGCGGAACGTGACAATGATTCATGATTCATAAGACTTGACAACGTCAAAACACACCACATATTTGACTGAATTTAAGTTTGGATACTAATTGCTACTATACTAATTTGTGATTTGATTGTAGATGATCTTTATACTAATAGTAATGAAAGAAAGAACTTGATAAACTGTACCATAGCAAAGCGACGAGGGTATTCGATTTTAAAGCAATTTTATAGCCAAAACTTTTATGAAAGAAGTGGAAAAGGTATTTCGTGAAAGCAAATCGAACTATAGGAAATAAAAAGGAAACAGCAGAGAACTGCGAAACCTGAATCACTCAATAGTGAGCCATCAATCGACGCGGATCATCTCTAAGCCACTTGCGCGAGCGAGCACACTCCACCGTCTCGCTCGCACACCGGGGTTTCTATTATTTTTTAATTGGCACTCCGCGAGAGATTGCAGCCTTACTAATTGAGTAAGTAAATGAAGTGTCTTAATAATTAGATGTCTTTTTCACTGGCGAGAGGCGCTATGATGTTTAGGTACTCGTGGTGCTCCCGTCAACGCCTAGCCATATTCTCCTAATTAGGATAGGGTTGAAACGCTTACAGCGTTGACGAAGGTCTTTACACTTGCACTAGTAAGAAATTACAAGAGACAGAGTGAGCGTAAGCGAGAGAAAAACAAGAGTTTTATTCTTGGTTCGGTTCAACTGTTCTGTTGTTGTTTATTGTTTTAAACGACTTTATATTAGACTAGCTGTTTCCCGCGACTTTCTCCGTGTAAAGTTGCGATAGCTATTTGACCGCTTTAGTGGCCAGTTTCAGTATGTTTTAACCTTTTCTTGGAGAAAAGGCATTCTTGGAGAAGAGTCTTTTAACATACCAGCTGATTTCCGCCTCCGCGTAAAATTCAACTTGCAAGGGATCCTTTCTAAATCTCCTTCATCTGGCCGTAACGAAAAATCCATTTTTAAGCGGATGTCTACTAACTATGAACTTTGCCAATTTTCATCCTTATACGTTCCGCGGTTTTCGAGATTTAGTGTTTGGTGACCTATCTCTTTTATGTATTTAGATAGATTACAGAGATGGTCAGATATCGCTTTACTGTGATACTATGAAATGACTTTATCATACTAAATTACATAGGATACAATTTTTGTGTTATCTTATTTTTAATTTGACATTGAAGTCACTGCAATAACGGACAAAGATAGCTTTACTTTATTTTGTTTAAATATAAATCGAAAACAATATTGTTCCTTTTTGTACTGTTTTGTTACAACTTAAAACAACAGGACCCGTTATACAAATTTTAAAAGTTGAGTTTGGTCCTTCGTGGCCAATACATTCTATATAGCATATATGTATCTATGCCGACAGTCCCAAGTGTATGCGAAATTTTACAAAAAACCGAGTTCACTATTTCAATATCGCGTTCAGGCAATAAAAATTAAAACCTTATGTAATAGAGATAAACGTTATAAGTATAAAATTACGAATCATCACAGCACAAGTGCGGGCACACTTGGTGTCAATATTTGATGTCATCAATACCCAGCCATTAATGATAAAATTTCCAACAGATGCGCCTGTTAACAAGTGGGTGCTGGAATAAAATCACGCAAGTGTTCTTACGAGTCATTATTTTAAGTGCCTTCGAATAGTTAATTTTTTCTTAGATCATTGACCTGCTGACGATTTCGGTCTTTGTTTCTGACGGGCTTGTCTGGGTCTTTCAGTTAATACAGTAATCCATCGCGGCTCAAATAATAATAAAAAATGTATAAAAAAATATATGAAATATCCATCAAAACTGCTAATTATTATCTCTATATAGAATTATCGTGTCACAATGTTAGTTACCGTACTCCTCCGAAAAGGCTTGACCGATTTCTATGAAATTGTTTACACATATTCAATAGGTCTGAGAACCGGCTACTAGCTATTTTTCATACTCCTAAGTGATAAGGGTAGCCCACGCGAACGGAGTCGCGGGGTACAGCTGGTTATAGTATAAAGAGGCGTCAAAAATATAAGAATAATATCATTATTTGCTTGGAAAATATTTTTAAAACTTTAAACTTCAAACCAACACCTTG
>JANCMC010000007.1:1334376-1345642 GCA_024363005.1 Charaxes varanes
CGGGTCGTAGACTTGTTTTGCGCTTCAACATTTTGTCCACGATACATTGCGCGCTCAAGCACGGGATGAAGATGGCAATACCTGTAACCGCTCATTTCCGAGATGAATGATTATCGTAACCTTGTTTAGGACATTAAATGTAACCTTATCACAAAGTTTGCGTTACGATGTCAGATACACCCTGTATACAGCTGAGGGTGAAGATGACGCGAATTCAATAGTTTTTTTAAAGAAGTTTTTGTTTCGAAAAACTAAACTGTCTGGTTTGTCTTAAAACACGGACATCTAGATACACAGAGCTTACGAGAAGTTTGCCTCTTACCTACAAATCTATAGGTAGCATTAGTACAAACCTTTCATGTTTTTCAGACTGCGGGAGAAAAACTTCCTCATTCATACGTTTCAACAAGTCTTTTAGTGATGGCATGTTGACCTGCAAAACAGTGATTTTAAAACAAAGACAGGCTTGAGTAAATAATAAGTAAGAAGCCTGAGAAACCGCTTCCAGGTCTCCCCACACTTGGATTATATAAATGATTTGAAAAATTAGAAAAAGGTACTGCAATGACATCATAAAAATTCTGTACAGTTTATGAACGATAGTTTCTTTCAAAGGCGGTACCCAAACGCCCAGGTATTTCATTACGAATTTAGCTCTATTGAGATACAAATCTTCTGATTTTATTAAAGACATTATTATATCTTTCTGTATTCTTTGCTTGATAGGATACGCTATAATGACCTCTGGTTTATACGTATCTCGCATTGTTTAATAGTTGTTAGTAAGTACTTAGCAGTTAAGTTGTTAGCGTAATTTGGTAAAATAATACCATGATTGGTCGTTTATGTAATGCTGAACGTAATTTACATTTCTAATTCGTTGTTAGAGCAACTTAAGTGTCTTCAGCATAGGATAAATACATACGGCTGTCATAATTAAACGTTAAAGTATAATTTAGAAAATACTAGTAAAATGTTCTAATGCTTGAATTTTAATATTCAAAGTATTATTGAGTAAGCGCAAATCACTAAAAATAATATTATGGGAGCATATTTGTAACACTCAAAGAAAAGTAAGAAAGGACTTCTTTTGAAGTACTTCCTTTTCTAATTTTTAGCTTATCATCTTCAAATGAGAATATCCATCAAAAATCGTAATTAACAGTACAGAGTACAGACTAAAATTTTAAATTTACCATTAACGATATGGTAAAATCTATAGTATAGATATTTCCGATATGTATCCGAAATATCTGACGTGTAATGTGTCAAGCTGACGTCAGTAAATGTCAAAATGATCTCCAAGTTTAGGGGCGATTGCAATAGATAAATATTTTTTAAACTGTTCCTGTTAATTATGGTGCCTTAAATGTAATAATTTATTACGATGGATAGTGATACCAAGGAATTTACATTACCACCGGCCCCGCGGGGCTTGTGTTTTGACCGCAATGACTTCATCAAGGTATTACCACATATTATCTAGAAATATGTATCTATTAATTAAGTGATCAATTTAATTTAAATGAAATTGTTTGCAATGTATATGTCTTATTTTCAGACAAGTTTTTCTGTTGACAATTTCCTCGTGGACCATCAAAACGCCATCTCTTTGGAAACTATGCGAGATGACCTAGGTATTTACCTAAAAGTTCTCAGATTGGCGATGATCGAACTTATTAACAAAGACTACGCTAATTTCGTGAACCTATGTGCTACACTCATCGGTTTTGATAAGGCTATCATGAAAATTCAAGTGCCATTAGGCCAATTGAATGAAGAAGTTTTAGTAAGTCTGGTTAATAATTAATCCCATTTTTAATACTTTTCATTTAATTGAATGTGTGGAAAAACTACTTTTAGGTAATTACTGAATGTTTCTAAAAAGCTTATCTATATTATTCTAAGAAGTATTTATTATTTTAGAGTGTTAAGCAATGCTTGGAAGATGCTATGAAAGAAATAATGCTTTGGTTAAATCAAAGACATGCCTTGATAAAGAAAAAACAGCTACTTAAATATTACAGCAAAAGTATAAACAGTCTCAACACGCTGGATACTATTTTAAATGATATCTCAGAAAATAAGAATGAAGAACAGCTTATTTTAGCTGACAGAGCTACTATGCAATACAATCAACTTAAATTTTCAGTCTCTCGATGTGAAAATTTGGTTAGGCCTAACCATAAAAAACAATACAATGAAGTTGGAAGAAAACTAGTTCAAATCCTAAATGAACTTTTATTTAAATTTTGGAATGATAATAATGAAGAATATCTACTTAATACCTTACTTTCTTTGGCCAACCTCAATAGAGTATCTGAAACAGAAATGCTCATTAGAAAGCAAGCGATTGCTCCATTTCTACAGGATATCATAAATGAACCTGCCCTTCAAAAGAACAAAGAAGGTCTTCAAGGAGTTTATAGAAATATACTGGCTTTATTAGACACTAAATTGAAGCTTCTTCTTGCAGTTACACAACATTCCAAATTAACATTTCTTGAAAATAAATATAGATTTTTAGTTAACTGTTTTTGGTGTGAAGTTGAAAACCGTCTAGAGGTGAATTTAGCTTCAATATTTGCACCAGGGAATCCTCAGCTCTTTTATAGGAGATACAATGAAAGTATGAATTTTATTCGGAAATTGGAAGAATACTGTTCTGAGAAGGACATGGTCAAATTTTTACACTTAACCCCCGAATATAAGAGTTTTCTAAGAAGATGGAACTTACCTGTATACTTTCAGATTAGATTCCAAGAAATCGCAGGTATTATATACATTTTTTTTGTAGATTTATGCAAAATTATCTAGAGTTTATATTTTATGGTTTTGTTAGATTTTTTTACTACATTGTCAGTTATGATCCTGTTGGTTTTTTAATACTCATTACTGATTAAAAACATAAAAATATTATATGAAAGCACATACAATAAAAAACCCTTTATGATAATTATACAGGAGGTTTTGAAGCATCACTGAAATCAAGTCCAACATTGCAAAACAGTGATGATTTTATACTACTAGAAACAAGCAAGTGTTGGAAAGCTCTGCAGGATTGCTGGTCTGACACCATTTATATTGAGGCTCTAGCTCATAAGTTCTGGAAACTCTCACTACAGTTGATTTCTAGATATGCTACATGGATCACAAAAGTCTGTTCTCAAGTAAGCTAAGCAAATATTACTAAGCTATAAGTTTATTTTTTTAGTTATAATTGAACATTGCCATATTTGAGATAAATGTGTTATAGCTACATTATCAATAAATATTAATAGGTGCAAACAAATTCAGTTTAGAACCAAGTTACTGTAAATAATAATTATTTCTATGTATTACTGTTTTTTCAGAACTCAGGTGTAAAATCAGAATCTTCTGGAATTAATAAGCAACTGATTGACAACAGTGTGTACCTATACATTGATAGTCAAACACTGCTTACAAAAATGCCGGAATTTGTAGTCTTTGTGGAAGATAAAGTGCAAAACAGTAAAAGTAAAGAAATATTAAGACAAAGTTTGAAACCCACTGAAGAACTTCTAAAAGGAACGAGAACACAGATTAGTGAAAGTATTGTAAATGAATTATATGAATATTATAATGTACAGCTGAAACAAGTTAGTGACATACCGCGATTATATAGGAAAACAAATCGAAACATACCAACGAAACCCTGCATTTACATTGATGTAATTAGTAAATCATTGAATGAATTCAATAGCGATGCTTCTAAGAGACTAGAACACACATTTTTGATAGAACTTTACAACACATTATTTAATGTCATGACTGTATCGTAAGTGTTAAATTTTTGTTTTTTATTTTATATTTATTAAGGGGCAAACTGGCAGGCAGGCAGAGGCCCATGGACATCTGCACTATCAGGAGGCTCTCAAATGCATTGCTGGCCTTTGATAATGGAGCACCTGGAACTAACACAAACCATACGAAACGTAACAACAATACCATCACTCAACAGGATTCATTATTGGCCTCTTCACATCAGTCTTATGTGAGAAAGAGGCACTGGTACCCGGATGCGCTGGCACAATTTGGCTACAGAGCAAAAGGACGGCAAGCATTGTGTTACATCTCATTGTTTAATTTTACAACATAATGGCTTTTAATCCCAGCTTAAACATAAATGGTTTAAATAATTTCTTTCAGGTATTGCAAATATGTTGAAGATGTTCTGGTGTCTGTACACAAAACTGAGGAGTCATTGAGAAGGTTAAAACAAATTCGAGACCTAGGTAGTCAACAAAGTAGTGATAGTATAGGCATTACAGATGGAGACAAAATTAGACTACAACTTAATGTTGATGTTGTCTCGTACACAAAGTTGGTGCAGAGTCTTGTGATTAATGTAAATAGTGTGCAAAAACTAACAGAATTATCATCCATGGTTACTGAAGCTGTAAAAAATATAGATATTAAATGATATGCCCAGTTGTATAGTCTGGATTTTTTTCTTTCTCAATCCCATAGGTACAGAATAAAAAGAAAGATTTTATAACATAAACTTGTATTTGATCAGTTGGATAAAAATCGTATGATTTGAAAAAATAGAAACCATTCACTTATCACTTAAAATAATTAACAAGATAAAATCTTACTAATACTATTTGTGTGGAACAAAATATTTCAAGATTGTGTTAGATTTAGCTTTGTTTATGCCTCTTGGGCTACTTCTAGGCACTACATCTGAGCTGGAAGGATTTTTCCACATTGCCTTAAGTTCCTGCTGCATCTCATCCGGTAAAGCATTAAAAACATCCTTATCAACATAACTGGGACAATCTTCAAAGTTGGTTCCCTCTGCCACATCTTTCATAGTGTCTGAGGCATCTGAGAGATTATCTTTAGCTGGACTTGCACGGGGAGTAAGAGATCTGTCTCTGGAACTCAATCTTAGTTCGGAGACTTTTTCTAATTCTTTAGAATTAAGCCTGAGTTCACCTACTTTCAGTTTACTGGGTGATGCAACTTCTTCCTTAGCTAAACATCGTCTTTTTGCAATCAATGTACCCTTCTTAGGTTTTTTAGGAGATGGCTCCACCTCAGCATCAGAGAGATCAGTTGTGGTACTGCTACTTGGTGATGCAGCCGAATAATCCATTGAAGTAGCTGATGTGTCACAATCATTCTGAATGTTAAGAACAGACTGGACAGATATATCATTCATCAAATAATTCACAATTGAACTTCTTCCTGTCATACGCTCCTGAAACTTTGTAAATGCTAGTCCCACTAAAGTTAAATGGAATGGCTTTGATAAGTCGATTAATTTGTTAAATAATCTCATAATTAAGTTCATCAATTTTTGCCGCCCTACATCTGTGACTGTCAGTGTTCCATTATTGATTGTAAATATTGAAGGTGATACTTGACATTGTCTTGATTCTCTATGACTACTTAATCGTTTTACATCTTTTTTTCTTAAAGTTACTCTGAGTGAAACTGGAATGCGCCCATCTTCCCGTACTAATATTAATAATCTTTGCAATAAGGCTCCAAATTTGTCTTCCACTTCACTTTTTACACTAACAGTCTTAAAGCTATCTTCTAAACCTATGCTCTGTGGTCTTCCTGTTTGTTTAACTGGAGTATTATCTTCTCCTAAACTTAAATTCTTCAGTCTTACTGCCATGTCTCCACTGAAATGCTTTTTTAGTATATCTACGGAGACTGTCTGTAAGTCACTCACTGTTATAATTTTCTGGGATATTAAAGTTTCAGTTGTCCTTGATCCAATACTAGGTATAGATCGAACACTTTGTAAAGTAGACATAAAATTGGCTGCATGTTCTGGATATATAGCTGTTTGGTCATTAGGTTTATTGAGTGGACAGACAAGCTTGGCCAACAATTTATTGTGAGCTATACCTGCACAGGTTGTGAAGCCCAGCTCATCATATATTTTGTGCCTCATTTCACTAGCTATTTGTGATGATATTTTTAATCTTTTGTGACAGCCACATATACAATCTTCACTTTGTTCATTATATAAATTACCAGTAAGTGTGATGCTTGGTGTGCTTAATGTTTTTAATTTTTCTTGTACTAAGTTTGTGACATCAATAAAATTTTCATCCATACCTAATTTTTCAACAGGACACTTCCAACTTTGAAGCAAAGTAAATATTTTATTTGATGCTGCTCTGTAATCATGTAAATCCTCACCATTCACTAATTTTAAATTTGGACATATCTTTAACGCATCTGAAACAAGCATGCATTTTCTTATACCATATTTTCTAGCTTCATAATTACTGGTCACAACAATGTTTTTCTGTTGGATTCCAAGTGGAAGGGATCGTAGTTCTGGTTTCCGCACCATCTCTACTTGAGCGTAAAAACAATCGACATCTATGTGAATTATACTCCTGGAATGATCGCTTGAAACATCAGTCAGAGTAGAGGTGCTGGATTCCATGTTCCTGTGGATTATTCATACAGTTTCATCAAAATTTACTTTGTTCCAACAAAGTTTTACCTGTTGCCATATAATGTTGTAATACAAGTTGGACTCTTACCTGTCGTCCATGTCTTTAACATAAAACTATATAATAAGTTAAACAGTTAATAAGTGCAAAATATATCTCAATAACTCCTATTTTTCTCTTATAAATTCCAAAATATTGATATTTTAGATCGGACAATCACGACACATCAACAGAGACAATGTTGCCAACATTGTAAATATTTGAGAACAGATGATTAACTTTGACTACTCTTGGAAAGGACTATTCGTATAAAATAGTTTAATTCATTTATAAATTCGTGAACATTAGTATTGAAACCTAAAGTAAATATTATAACGTAGAGTTACTATAGACAGTATAACAATAATAACTCTACGGGCGTAAATGGTTAAATAGTACTGAAATACACGCGCAAGTATCCAGATGATTATTTATGAAACGTCAACTTGAGTCAATGTCAAAATAATATGATTCTGTCATTTACATACTAAAGTGGGTGTTTATTCGGGTAAATATTATAATAGAAAATAAACAATTTCAAGTAAAAAACAGAGTTATGACCTCTTGAAACCTAGTCATGGAGGGTTTACCTTCTGGCGATATACAAGCTAAGTACCAAAAACTAGCTACTGAATATTCAAAGGTATGCTGATAATTGATAGGAAACAGTAGTGTTGTCGACAGTTATTGTAAATGCATTGTTTCCGTTTACAGTTAAGGGTTCATGTGAAGGTTTTAAAGAAGGGCGTGTTAGATGAACAAGCAAAATCAAATGAACTGCGGGACATTTTGAAAGAAAAAGAGAAAACGTTACGGAAGGGTGAATTGGAAATTGATTCGCTAACGTTCAGAAATCAGCAACTAACGCGTCGCGTCTCCGTCCTTCAAGATGAACTTGATAATTTTCAGGTGCAGTGCTAAAAACCATTTATTATTACATACACATATTACAACATAACTGATTGAAACTTGATAAGGATACCAAATCAAATTGTTTTTTTTTTAAATAAACTGCAGTCGAGCCTGTGTTTCTACACTCATTAGATTTACTTTGATCTACCTTCGTACATAATTATATCATGTTAAACAATTGTGTGAAATGTAAAACATAGGTGAGATAGATTTGTTTGGTATTTGGGAAGAATTTGCAGCCCAGACAAGCCGATTAAGATTAAAGTGAGCGAAGAATAGAAGCTGCTTGTCTTTGTTATGAAATGAAATGAAATAATAAGTTATAACAGTCAAATTTTCAATCCATTTTTTTATGGAATTCCACAAAATAGCATTTCAAGTATTGTTATTTTTTAAATTTGCCAACAATATGTATTTTAAGTGTTTTAATAAACATAGGAATGCTAACAAAATATTTGTTTCAGACTAAGTTAACCAAAAAGTCCAAAAGTAAAGAAGATAAACAGACTTCAGGTTCTGGTTCTGGTACACAGGCATTAGATGCAGGTCTTCTGCAAGAGGAACTGCAAAAAAAGATAACTGAAAATGCACAGTATGCCTCTAAGGTAACTTTACAGTAAACTCTTCTAAAATAAGGCTTCCGACTGCTGTTTTAATAAAAATGAATTTCCAAAATGTATGTAACCACATAACTTCTAAGCGACTGAACCAAATTTGTCAATTCTCTTTTTTGCTGTGTTCTTTATTAACAGGACAATCTTTATATACTAAAAAAGTGTCTGTCTGTTTGTTAAGGGTAATTTTCGTAAATATTGGGAAAGGAATAATATTATAGGATAATAGAATAAGTAGTAATTAACCCAATGTTTGGGCTGGACAATGTCCGCTGGGTCTGTCAGTAAATTATGTATCATATTCTTATCTCGATACATCCCTTGTAAATAGTTGTAAGCTCCATATACCTCAGCTTCATAGTACAATGTTACACAAAATTTAATCATCATTATTTAATATACTTTTGTAAACAACCTCCTTGCCAAATTTCATCTTTGTACGTGCTGCAGTTATCAAGATTATGTGATAGGTGAATTCAGCACTACTACTTTAAAGCGGGAAATTTATGCTTACAATAAGGAAAAAAGGGAAATAGGGAATATTAGACATACCTAAAAAGTATTCCTAATATTCTTAAAAAAAAAAAAACAATAACTTAAAATTAGGTGTTGATGCAGTTTAAGTGATCTGTATTAAACTCTTCTGAGATAATCCTTACCTGATACATCTTATGTTATAGAGATTTCGGAATTCCTTAATTCTATCCATTTTTATTAACAGCTTTCAGACAAGTCATTTGAGGTGTCACAGCTACAAGCCACGATAGACGATTACCAAAAGCATATTATTGAATGCGAAAGCAAGTATAAATGCGAAATTGCCAAATTGAAAAATAAAAACCAGGAACTACAGTTTTCATTAGAGGAGGTCCAGAAAGAAAGGTTGGGAGTGACACATAAGGCCCCAACATGTAGTCAAGCAGCTAGTTGTAATGGGGATTTTCTATCTGAAGCTGGTAGTCTGGTAAGATATTTTATGCATTCATTTTTTGTTAACGTAATGTATTTTTCTTTGACGAGATAACGTCTTATAAATCGATAGACGCCAGTTGCAAGTAAGATAAAGCAGATGATTCATTGTCACGTTCCGTCTGAGCCGAGCGCGGAATAAGTGATAGAGAGGCGCGATCTGCCTAAGCGTTCGGTGTTATCTCGTAAAATTATCGTCCTCAAACTGGCTTCACAGAAAACAAAGTTTTTCCCATGTTGCAAATAGACACTTCTATTTTATTCAAGAAAATTGATAAACTAGCTGTTTCCCGCGACTTCATCGGCGTAAGATTGCAAGAGCCATTAGACCTCCTTAATCTCGGCCAATCGAAAAATACGTTCTTAGCAGATTCTACTAACTACAAACTGCTTCCTTGACAAATTTCATTAATGTTTTGTGTATATGACAACCTTCTTGCAAATTATCAATTTCCTTTCAGGTTGGAAGTGAAGATGCACTTAGTTCTGTTGATGATTTAAATGTCAATGAGCAGATCAGTGCAAAAACACATACTTTAGAACAGGTACAGAATGCTTTCAAATCTATTTTAACATATCCTTTCTACTGTCTACTGTTTACAAAGCTTAGAGTCAGTTATTTTATATATACAGAACATAATTTTGTTTATGGTCTCGCGATCTTTCAAATATATATTTTTTTTATAACATAACATCTCATTGAAAGTCAAAAAAGGATGTTACTGACATACATCATTAGTACAATAAATACCAATTATAATTGTATAAAGTTTTATAAATTGTAAATGAAGTAAATATTGATTCTTACTAGCTGTTTCTCGCGAATTAATCTTGCGAGAACCCACAGAACTCCTTAATTTGGGCCTATCCAAAAATCCTTTCTTAGCGAGTGTCTACTAAGTATAAACTGCCTCCTTGCCAAATTTCACTTTTGTACGTCTCATAGTTTTCGAGCTTTTGTGATTGGTGACTTTTCACTTTTATATATGTAGGTAGATTTTATTTTTTACAAATTTTATTTATACATTCTTTAATCATAGGAAAATCAAAAGCTACGGATGGAATACGAGTTACTTCAAATGGAGAACGAGAGTTTGAAATTAGAAATAGGCAAATATGTATCTGCGTCGCAGAAGAGGAGAGGGGAGACGCACGATTCGGGCGACTTCAATAGTTTCAGTGAAACCTCTGTAGGTAAGTACCAGGAATGCTTTTAATTCAAATTGTATTTCAGGAAATTTAATATCATACATTATGGTTAATATAACTTATACCTATGTCAGTGTGCTTACACCCTAAGAACTAAAATTGTATTCGAGTACTGGGACCATGTATTCCACAACAGTGAGACAGGTATAGCCAGTCTAGTCTGCTTGCTATATGATAGCTTCAGAATTCCTTAGGGCTGTCACGCATACCCCAAACAAGTGAGACAGCTCTTAGCCTCAGCTCAGCCCAAAAACAGTGTACATGTGCCTGTAAAGACAGTCCAAAAGTCCTACAAAAGCGTGGTAGCCCCATCTGTACTTTAAAAGCGTTATAATACTGCACCTATAGGGTCGTCCAAAATTGAGGTCACATTAATTTTTCTATTTTTTAACTCCTCCCCCCGTCTTTGACACAGGTTGTCACATTTTCGAAGCCCTTGGAGTTACGTCACATATGACGTAACACCAAGGGCTTCGAAGATTCAAGATGACATAGTTAAGAGAACAGCAGTTTATTTTCATTATTTTCTGACTTATGTTAGTAAAAAAAAAATTAAATTTGACTTATGTTAATAAAAAACAAAAAATTAAATGTGACGTCACACAGCTTTTGAGTCCCTGCCCGTTATCACACAATGTCAAATGTCGGTGAAATTTTACCTTCTTCCATCGTCAATTTGGATGTCCCCTAACGAGGAGTGTTTGAATTCTAGTGCTAAGGCTTCGCTGCTATGTAATATTGAAAGAGTAGTTTTCTTAATATTTTTCGGAAGAATAATCAATTTTTATGTGTTTTTAAATTTTTTATCTGTCTCCGCCTGTCTTCTGGTTACGGCTAATCTCCAAAATGGCCGAACTGATGTTGACTTCCAAATGAATTCCTATTTGGTTGGTTATAATAATTGTACGTACGGCTCTGGCAAAGTTGATCTGAGTTGGTCAATTTGTTAGACGCTGAAGGCGGGAGTAGACTTGGTTGGTCCATATTTATGTATGGCTCCATGATTGCTTTGATACTCTTAAGTGATTTATTGAGCAGATGATTGCAGTTCTTTGCAACGAGTCGTTAGGAAAC